>MNCI01026832.1:1905876-1956689 GCA_015680685.1 Gnetum montanum
ACTAATCGCGATAAGTAACCGATTCCTTAACTAGCCGTACACACCCGTAGATGCTCGTAGTCAAGTCGTACTTACACCGCGCTATGAAAGCAATAAATAACATGAAATAAATAACAATAAATAAACTAAGTGAATGCTGCAATGATGAAGTAATCTCGATCTTTATTGCCGGTCATGTGCGTGTCCAAGTACGGCACACTCGAATAAAGACACCGTACAATCACATTCACCACACTGTGGGTAGACACGGGAAAATTCTAACTCTGGAGGGATCAAACTGCCAGAGCTTCGCTACACTAAAACTGGGATCCCCCAAATGAGGGAGAGCCGCCTCTTATTTATAGACATGACGGCTGACTGCGATATCGCGTACGTGATATCGTAGGGAAGGACGCGATATCGCGGCCGACGCAAACCGCGTCTCATCAGTGTGTATAAGAAAGATCATAGGAAAGGTTTCTTTGGCAAAGTGACTAATGCCAGTATTATTAAGCTTCTACCCAAGTTAGGAGATTGTATGTGCATGAGCAACTAGCACCCTATCACTCTTTTAAATGTTATCTACAAAATTGTTGCTAAAGTTATAGCTAACAAATTAAAACCTTTTCTTCCTCATCTCATAAGCAAAGAACAAACTAGTTTTGTTCAAGGCATGTATATTTTAGACAATGTCATTACTGCTATTGAGGGCTTGCATTGGGCTTCTTCCACTGATCAAAAATTCATTCTTCTTAAGCTCAATTTTGCAAAAGCTTATGACATGCTTAATTGGTCCTTTTTAAGAAGTGTAGTTAAGCATCATAACTTAGGTACTATTTTTGATAGACATATCGATCTAGTTTTGTCAGAGGCCTCTTCAATTATTTGTATTAATGGAACCTTCTCTAAGGTTATTGAGCTTCAAAAATCAGTATGATAGGGATGCCCTTTAGCTCCTTATCTTTTTATCTGGCTGCTGATGCTCTTGGAGTTGTTCTTAGATCTCACAATGAATTTATGAGGTTAAAAGGTATCTCTCTTACACAAGAAGGAAAGGATCTTGTTTATAGCCAGTTTGCGGATGACACCTTTTTCACTTTGCTTGAGGACCATAATAATTTTAACACTGCCTTGGATTGCATTAACATCTATTGTAGAGCCTTAGGAGCTAAAATCAATTAGAACAAAACTCAAGCTATTCGGTCTAGCTTCTCTCCAAGGCCTACTTGGACTTATGATTTTAATATCAAGTGGCTTTCTCCTATAGATGTTTTCACCCTTTTGGATATCCCAATAGCTTTATTCACCACTCCCACTACCTTATGGAATAATGTGGTGGAAAAAGTTAAACATAAAGCTTTGAAATGGACTTCTAAATCCTTATCTCTTGTAGGTCAATTTATTATAGTTAATCATATTTTGAGCTCCACTCACGTGTACTATTCTTCCTTTATGGCTCCTTCCAAATCTTCCTTTTAGTGCATCAACAAAATTCTTAGGAATTTTTTATGCAGGGATAAGGACATTTACAAAGCTTTTCATTGAGTTGCTTGGGATATCTACACTTTAAGCAAGAAACACGAGAGCTTAGGCCTCACCTCTATTGAGCACCAAAGTATTTTCTTGGCCTCCAAGTGGATCACTTGCTGTATAGAAGGAGATGAAGCTTGGAAGATCCTTTTTAGTCATAATATTTCTTGTTTTGGTAATTACCATAGATGGAAAAATAATCATTGGAGCAATTAGATCATTAGTGGAGGTTCTCAAAAGATTATAGGTTCCTTCTTGTTCAAGAAATTTGGCAGTGTTGGAGTCAACTTAAAGGCTTTTTGCAATGGAAACCTTCCCAAATAAGCTTGAACTCTTTGTCAAAGCACTCCATTTGACGGTCTCCTATTTTTAAAAAGAGTTTGGGTTGTCTTTATGATGAATTCTCTCATAGAGCCAATGGTTTTGCCAATCACAATCTTCATCATGTTGCTCAATTATTTACTATTAAGAATGAGTCTACTACCCTCTCTTGGCAACATGCCAAAGTAAAATGGGGGTTTCAAAGACAAGATATTCTTATTTACTAGCACATTAAGCATGTTCTCTCCAACTTTGGTGTTCCTAAGTTGCATAATAATACTCCTTGGTATGATGATTGGTTTTGGCTTGATGGTTCCCTTTGTGTTCTTTATGCCTTTCTAAAGCCAAATCTTGGTTTTATACGCAAGAATTTCAACTCTCCACTTTAAATAAAAGATGGAGTGTGCATCTTGAGGATCACCATTGGAAAGCTATTTTTCATCGTGTTTGGACTTCCAAGGCCCAACCTAAGCACCATTTCTTTTTCTGGTCCTTGATTCATCAAGGGCTTCCCATTGGATATAACTTGCACTTCTTAGGAGTTGATTGCCCTAAATGCACCATTTTGTGCATGTCTTTTGGGATTGCTCGTTTTCTTGACAAATTTGGAAGTGGTGTCAATCTTTCTAAGTTTTTATTCCTAACCATTATGCTGGTTTCTCTCTATGTATCTTCAAAGATGACTATGTTAAGTGACACCTTCATAAAGCCTGGAAAATCCTCTTATTTGAGATTATTTTCTTTATTTGAAAATGTCATGTAGATGCTTGATATCAAAACACCAACTACATTGAATTTGACTATGGTATGAAATTGTTTATTGCTAGTAATGTTCAACTTCAATGTCTAGAACTAGCCTTTACCAATAATATTACTTTATTAAGCAATATCTCTTTTGAATTGCTTATTTTGGGTTTTTTTTATTTTTTTATTTTTATTTTTAGGCTTTCCTCCGTCTTGTTGCAGGTGAGTTGGGGGTGTTTCAGTTTGCGGCTCCCCCCTAAATTTTAAACAAGGTACGCGAAGAGAAGCAAGCCCCAGATATTGGTCTGTGACAGGCATAATAAACAGATTATCCCTTGGTTGACAGAGCGAAAGGCAAAATCGGCAGTAGCTTCAGAATCCAAACCGACTTCGGGTAAGTTGCAGTCATGGTGAGTGTGATGAGTTCACTGGGAAGAATCGGTTTTGTGGGTACACGGTTACCCTTCAAAGTATGCTTTTGCTCGACGTAAAAATATTGAAGCTGCTCCTGATGTTTCTCAGCTTGCTGTCCAGGCAAGAGTTTCACTCTCCCGTAAAGAGGCATGCACTTCCCTCCACCTTTTTTGTAGATGCTTGTTATACCCAGAAAAACCAATCGACCATTCAATTTTAGAAACTTAAGTTTGCCCGTATACTTGTACACCACAATTGCAGGATTTCCTGTACCATATTCATTCTAAGTACTGGTTAAATTTCCATGCTTGAAGTTTAAATTAACCAATCAAGCTGTGAGTTTCAGCTAACAGAAAACCTATAATCAAGGTCCTAATTCAATCGTTGTTCTTTACGTTAATTTGTTCAATTCGCTGCTAATTTGCGGGCATGATTTGGAATGATAGTATGTAAATCATTTGTTAGCGAACTGTTTCATTTTTCCAGTTGCTTCTAATGGTTACATGGAAAGTCTGTAGTTTCCAAGCTAATGTGGCTTCCATGTATATGATTTAACCTGTACCTTTCATTGGAGCATTTACTTGATAACATGTGTTCTTTCAGCCATGTTCCTGTTTGAGTGGCATCCTTAACGACAGCTTGATCCTGAACTCCATAGTTAGCCTTGTGCAGAGGGGGACTAGTCTTAGACGTTGACTATAAAATTTTTACTTAAATTTCTTAATATATAATGCATTGTATTGCTATTCAGGTGACATGATGTTGTTGATGGAGTTATAATTTCATCGCACTTGATTCTCGATTAGTAGGAGATATGCTTTTAATGCACTGTAGTTGATTTGAAATAGTAGTGAATTTATTGAGAGATATGTTAGTATGTTTCTTAAGTTGTGAGTAATTAACTGGAATTTATTTTTTTTTATATAAATATAAATAGGTTGAGGACTTCACTCCCAAGATTGCACAGATTGTAGAGTGGTACTGTACAAGACCTGATTAATAACTTTAATATAACTGTAATGTCTCCCGCCACTCCATTTCCAATTCAATAACTGCTTGTTTTACTGCAAGGAATATGTTCAACATATTTATCAAGGGGACTATCTTCTTGTGTGCTACTTTTAATGTGTTGCTGTGTCAAAAGCATTCTTTTTAGAAAAAAATGAATAACGTTGTAGGGTTGACAAATGTTAGAAAAACGAACTCTGTATGGCTGAAATTGTGTTTACAGCTTTTTGGATAATAAGTTCATATCTATTTGATCCTTGTACTTTTTACTTGTCTAAAAAAGAAAATAAAGGAATTTTTTTCTAAAATAAAAAGAACCTTGCAGATGGCTAGCATTCCAGGGTATGGTTAGTGAATCCTGGTTTTGTGCCACTGATAAAAAATGGTCATCACCTAGAGCCTCAATGCTCATCTCATCACTTACAGTTCCAGAAGGGCCAACAAATAAGTGAAAGCCTAATCTCTTTTTAAGTGCCTGCATCCAGGGTTTAGTGCTATTGACGCATTTTGTAAATGCCTTGAGGTTACCATGAGTGGTTTTCTCTCCTTGGATCCATCACAGATAGCTAACCCATGTTTGAGATCTAAGAGCTCTGCACCAATTCCTGAGAATGTAAAATAGAGAGGGTTTGAGCCTCATAAGCTTTTACAGGGCTCTCTGTTTACAGTGTTTTTTTTCTGGTGCTTGTTTCAGCTTAAATATCGGCTCTTGCTTTTAGTATTAGTATAAGCCATGTTCAAAAACTTAGTTTTCGATCATGCATCTGAAGATAGTGTCTGTTGACATCAGAGAGCAGCCAAGGGAAACTGGAAGAAATGAATTAAGATTTCATAAACATCACAACAAATTTGTTTCATTTTGGATTTAATAGTTCCTCTATGCATTTTGGGTGAAAAGCTATGTTTTAACTGTAGATCTCTGGTACCACCTCGTATGGATTTGCAAGGAATCAAATTTGTGCTTAGGAGAAAATAATGATGAATTGCTGAGATGATGATTCAAAGAAACACAGAAAACAGTTAAAACTCTAAAGGTGAAAACCTAAGATGAGTTGAGTGTCATGCTTGATTTCTTGCTTAGTGAAGTGTTTTTCTTTTGTTTTAAAATGTTTTGACTTGCACAATTTAACATTTTTCTGTATAGTATGCATTGACTGTTTCACTGTTTTATTTTTCCTTCACTATCTTACATTTTTTGGTATCCTAGTTGCTACAGTTCATTCAGCTATGCAAAAGGAAAATCAATTACAACTTGTTTTAATTTTTTTATATATTCATATTTGCTATGACCTACTTATATCTACCATTACCAGCATCAATGTATTATCGCTGCCCTTTAGCTTTTGTTCATGTTCTTAGATTTTACTTATTATATTCCTAAAAAAATATGTTTTCATGATGGTCATAAATGATAAAATTTCTTTTATTTTAGTTGTGTTGTAAATTATTATTTCAACGTCATATGTAGTAACATATGATTTCGGTGTTGGTGTTTGTGCTTTATGTTGATTAAAGCATGATTTAAAATAGCTAAAATTTTCTTCATTTTACTGGTGACGAGTTAGGTATGGTCAACTTCAAGACATTGATCTTGAAGATGTGGAGCCTGCAATTTGAGCTGGTATGCACATGTTTTTTCAGGTCATGTAATAAAGTTTTTATTCATTTGTGATGTTACCTATTTCCATGATTGAAATCTTATTTTAAGGTAAGCTTGGGTAAGGATGATTATTGTAGTAGTTTCAGACATGTTTTCTTGATTGTTAACTATGGATATAGGTTAAGGACATCCTTTGTATCCTTGTGTTGGTCTGCAAGAAGAAAGTTCAGTTTTCTTTATCTGTTGATATATTATATATAAGGTTGTAATATACTTGTACTCTCCTCATTCCTTGTTAATTTGCTGTATTTTCACATGATTTTTTATTGAACGTGCTACATTGTTTATGGGCAAATTAATTTCCCAAATAAACTTGTATTAAAAAAACAAAGATTTTAGTTTTTAAACCAGTATTAATTGTTTTTTGTTTTTGTGGGGTCTAATTTGGTCTATGAAATTGACAAAAGTGGGAGAAAATGTTTCTGAACACTATAAGTTATTCCACTTTCTTTTATTATTGAATTATATTCTTCTATGATTGCTGATGTTTATCCTAGCAATTGTAATTTGTTTGTTGTAATGCATTTTCTGATATTTTACTATGGTCTAAATGCTCTAATCAGATACGGTACTAACAACTTGCACCCAGATATACCTGTTTTACCTGACAACAGGTAATATTAATCCGAATGTGTATTATTATGAGACTTGTTTTGTAAAGAACGGACAATTAAATATTAATGGAAAAATGGAAGTTGGTGAAATATGCTGAATGGTTTTAATATTATTTTGACGTCTTTGCTTCTTTCTTCAGGGAGAGCATGATAAGCACAATACCAGTGTTGGAGGATCCGTATATCAAAGTGCCAAAAATACTGAAAGACCACATTGAGTAAATACTTGTAACATGTATTGCAAGGAGCTTAATCATTTTCTTGTTCTTGAAAACTTAAATTGTCTGATGTTGAATATTTTTACTATTAAAATTTATAGCAATGAAAATTATTTGCATTATATACTGTTTGGGATGCTCATAAGTCACAAGTTGAAAAAGGAAAAGAAAAACCTTAGCGTAGTGGTTAATTTTGGTGCACTCCTCACTGAAAAACAAAGTGTACTCAACAGACAATAAACACTGAATTTACTCAAAGCCAGCCACAACAGAGCTTAGCCACCAGTACAGACACTGTAACATACTTTGACACCACTGCAAGCCTGCATTCATAAATCCTAGGTCCTAGGGATACGGAGATGAAAACAAGAGGGGTTAAAAATAAAAGCATAACTAGGATGAACTCTAATGGTCAGGATGACTATATCTTGCATAAGATTGTTGCTATTCCAGATAAATGGAAACCAAGACCACGAAAGAGATGAGCACGGCAACAAAGAACAGCACTAAATAAAGCTTTTTTCTGCATAATACTCCATTGCAGAGAAGGCTTATTATGCCAATGCAGACTACTATGATAACCATGATTCGATGAATTACTGCTGACAGGACCAACAAAACTATGTAGATTTGCATTGGTGTACTCTTTGCTTGCCTGATGGGCACCCGAACTGGCTGCAACAATCTTAAGCAGAATAAATATGTCACCAGGGTACCATTGAACTTGTCACGTCTTGGACTGTTTTCCCAGAAGGTCCGTCATTGGTACGGTGAGAAGGGGCCTCCATTTTTGTCATAATTTTTTACATAATGCTGCATGAAGACATAGTAACTCCCAGCAGTGGCCGCAACAGCACAACCCAACATGTACATTGAGCTTCGGAGCCATGAGCATTCTCCTGTTCTGTAGACAGAGGCTCAAGTAAAATCCACACAAAAATGACAGTCATGGATGAGTAAAATGATATGTTATTTGCCATCATGTAGATTATGAAGCGGTGATCATCTGCGACCTTGTCAGTGGGTCCTGTCATTGCAATTGTTGCTAGCAGTGCTGCTATCACTGCATTTGTCTGAATCATGCGACTATAATGCTGCTTTTGCTCCTCAGATGAGTCCAGGATGTTGCGTTCATTCACATCAGGCTCTGTCACAGCACCAGCTTTTCTCAAATACATTCTCACCTCTTCAGCTCTGGGATAAGCACGCATGTTTAAACACAGCAAATCCATGCATGTAAAGCCCTCTTTGTTGGTTGCCTTGACATCGATTTTTTGAAATGCATCAATCAACTTCGTAACCAGCTACACATTTTACGGAAACGGAAAATAGATCATTTAAAGTAACTGAGTATGAAAGAAGGCCAGAAAATATTTAGTTCATCGACTAGGATTTTGAAGTCTTATTAAGAACAGCATCAGGAACTAAAAACCAACTTAGCTAGCTAGGATAAGATTGAAATGATGAACTATGAACCAAGGAATAAAAAGGAAATAACATAAACGTAAAAAATCAAGAAACAGTCCCAAGTCGGGTGAACACAATGTAAATGAAAAATGTAAAAAATTATTTAATGACTCACCTGTGTATTAGCCAAGTATATAGATGCCAAATGCAGAGGTGTATTTCCATTCTTGTCATATTCATCTCCCCAAAATCTCTGGTACTTTTGCGTGGATATCCAGTTCAGCATGTCCAAGTTTTGGCTCTGCACAGCAAAGTGAAGAATGGTCTTTCCATCCCTGCTCTTCAAGCCAACACATTCTGGCCTCTCACTTGCAATTGCATTCAAGATTTCTATGTTGCCTTCCCGAGCTGCCAAATGGATTGCTGCCCGTCCAAACTTATCCTTTCTGAAAACAAGGTCCGGACTTTTCTGCAGAACATATTGCACCACTTCTATGCTACCTCCTTCCACAGCGGAGTGTACGGAAGGTGCATTAGTGGAGTCACGGATTGCTAGCCCCTGTGTTCCCTTCGTAGATTCTTCAACAAGTATTTTCAGAACCACTGCAAACCACAATGTTTTCAAAAGTACAAAAAGTGAACATAAGGCGTATATGCTGAGGTAATGGCAATTCGTTGTATTAAGAGAGTATATAAAAGTTAAAATTTTCCATCCCAGGAAAAGATTCGTGAATGTATCTGCAGCGTATGCATGATGTTAATTTATACTTATCAAAGCAAGGAATATGGCAAAGAACAAAGCTCAGACACTAATAATACTGAAGAAATGCAGTTGCATTCAAGAGATAAGTATCGATATGCATCCTAACAATACTGAAGAAATGCAGTTGCATTCAAGAGATAAGTATCGATATGCATCCTAACAAAAAAGTTGAAGAGGCATATTGGGATGATGCCAAATTTCTAGAGGATAAATAGAGTACAGGGTAAACCAGGACATAGATATGTGCTCTAAATCCCAATCACTTCACAAGGATCTTGTAAAATTATTTGTTAAAACCTCCGTAAAAAAGTGCGGCCTGCAAGGAAGGCATATAATGATTCCATTACATAATTAATAAACTGAAATTGAAGCTGCAATTGAAGCTGCAATTGAATTTAGTGGGACCGGAGAGGAATTTAATGATTAACTTAATTAGAGATGTGACTTGGTTAATTAGAGATGTGACTTGGTTAGGAAACTTGGGACATGGGTAAAATGTTTAGATATTGACTTAACACAACAATGTTTGAAATTTTTGCTAAGATAGAATAATGTCTATGTGCTCTAAAATTAAAAGATTTAAAAATCATTAGAAGTATGAAAGAATACATGGAATGTGATTGCAGTAAAAATATTAACAAGGATGGAACAGAAGTAATACTTCAAGGTTAAAAAAGTCGTCCACTACAAGTAGTTTCATTATTTATAATTAATTAGTGAAATTACTAAGGATTTAAGAAATAGGATTGAGGCATGATGATCAAATTAGAGATAGGCATCATGACATAAAAGAATGATAAAAATACTAAAAAAGAAATTTGCATAATAATGATTGTATTCTACTATGGCATTGAATATTGGAATGCTTAATGTTAAGAAGAGATGAATATGCTTAATGTTAAAGAATAGATAAATTACATAATAAGGACATTAGTTAAGGCTTGAAGTGGATTTTATTTCAACTAAACTAGAAGAATGACAATTTAGATGCTACTCATAATTCTGGAAACCTATCAAGAGAAATGCCAATTAAAAACATGATAAAAAAAATTGATAATGTTACAAAGAGTTTACACATAGACAAGGTTCTAACTTTTGATGAAAGTTAAGGTGAATTAACAATTCTGAAAAAGCCTTTAAGACAGGCTAAAAAAGATATGATAAAAGTAATTTATAATGGTACAAAGAATTTACAATAGACAAAGATCTAGCTTTTAACTAGTGTTTAAAAATTCAGAAAAATATACGGAGTAGGGATGTTTTAAGGATCATGATAAATAGGCAAATCAGAAAAATCATCCCTAAATCTATTGATTTTTTTCTAAAAATGAAGTTTATTATAACAAGCTTGCTCACTCAAGTCTAGTGGACAAAAATTCTAATCCAGCCACAACTAAACTAACCGGGGATTTATCACCCAAATTGAAAAACTATGCTTTTAACAGAGGCAGAAAGGTTAAAGGGATTTTCCCGGGCAAAAGAATTTCAGTAGCTGCAGTAATTTTTTTTGGGACAACGAGGAGAAAAATGCTTGAAATTCGAGGTCATAGGTAGAACATTAACTGAGTTATTAGATTCATTGACATTTACAACTGGTGCCCTTGCATGTTTAGTAGGATATGATAAGCATATTGGATAAACTAGATTTAGTATTACAGATAAGTAAAACACTCGAAGTTGGCTCAAAGAATTTTCTATATTAATCATTCTAAGGTGCTAGTTTCTTAAGTGAAAGACCTAAATTCAAGCTTCAGCACAGCAAGAGGTTAAACTTTAGCCTATCAATCCTCCAAAATCCCTTCCGGATAAACACTATCTCCCAATGATAATCCTTTATCATGATAGCTACTAAGTACTAACTATGCAAACACAAAAAAGCCTCAAACACACAAACTTTCTCGATTACCATAAAAAAGGCCCAATCAATCTTGCCGAGCTTGCCTTGCAGAGTAACCAAATGAAAACATGTCCGGCAGTCCTTTCTTTTGTGGGTGACAGAGCTGTGTGGAAGCAGGGCCTTGACAACCTCAGTGCTACCATGGATAGCAGCCAGAAACAGTGCAGTCTCACCATTTTTGTTGGCCATGGAGGCCATGGCAGGATCATGCTCAAGAATGGCAGCTATGACATGGCCATGGTCGTTTTTAGCAGCTTCATGCAGGGCAGTATTTCCATCTGCATTTTCGGTCCTCCATGGCCTGCTGCAGCCAAAGCATGCCATGGAAATCACTGTGGCTGTACCTCCTTTACTCAAACTCAGTAGCACATTCTTCACACATTCTTCATGCCCATACCGGGCTGCAATGTGCAGTGCAGTTTCTCCCTGTGAAGTGGTCTGCAGTATCTCCATTACAGAGCAGCCACTTTGCTTCTCCATGAGGCCATCCACATTTCCATTCATGGCCACCTGGTGAAGCTCTGCATCCATGGCTGTCTCCGTCATTCCTAGGCACTGTGCGAGCAGTGTATATGTGCTCTTGGCATGCCTCATCATTTCATTTGACATCCTCGAGAATTCACAGGCCAAACAGCACAATTGGTTCTGGTTTAAAACCTTGCTTGCCTATGAGATGTCTAGGGTCAAGATATATCACCGGTGTGATGAATGTTAATTCATCAAACTCAGAGCTATTACTGTAAGAATACAAGGTTTCTGAGGAGTAACGGAATGGGAATGAGAACAAAGTTTGGATTGAATTCTCTATCTAGAAAATTGATGTATAGCTTCTGATTGGCTGGAAGTGGATACCATCTCTATCAGAAACAGTGTACAGTGTCCGTGGTAATCCACTATAGCTTATAGCTTTTCACATGATTGTTGATGGGTAAATATGACTCACACTAATAACTTTTGCGAGACTGTCATCAGCAACGGAATGAGAACGAAGTTTGTATTGAATTCTCTATCTAAGAAATTGATGTGTAGCTTCTCATTGGCTGGAAGCAAATACCATCTCTATAAGAAACAATGTCCACGGTGATCTGCTATAGCTTTTCACATGATTGTTGATGGGTAAATATGGCTCACATTGATGCCTTTTGAGAGACTATCGTTAGGAGTAGCGAAATGAGAATGAAGTTTGGATTGAATTCTTTATCTAAGAAATTGATATGTAGCTTTTGATTGGCTGGAAGCAGCTAGCTATCAGAAATAGTGTACAATGTCTATGGTGATCCACTTTAGCCTTTCACATGATTATTGATGGGTAGATATGGCTCACACTAACACTCTTTGAGAGACTATCATCAGGAGTAATGGAATGAGAATGAAGTTTGGATTGAATTTTCTATTTAAAAAATTGATGTGTAGCTTCTCATTAGCTAGAACTGGATACCATCTCTATCATAAAGTGTCCACGGTGATCCACTATAGCTTTTCACATAATTGTTGATGGGTAAATATGGCTCACACAAACACCTGTTGAGAATCATCAGGAATAACAGAATGAGAATGAAGTTTGGATTGAATTCTCTATCTAAGAAATTGATGTGTAGCTTCTCATTGGCTGAAAGTGGATACCATCTATCAGAAAGTGTCCACGGTGATCCACTATAGCTTTTCACATGATTGTTGATGGGTAAATATGGCTCACATTGACACCTTTTGAAAAACTATCATCAGGAGTAATGAAATGAGAATGAAGTTTGGATTGAATTCTCTATCTAAAAAATTGATGGGTAGTTTCTGAGTAGCTGAAAGGAGATACCATCGCTATAGAAATAGTGTCCACGATGATCCACTATAGCTGTACACATGATTGTTGATGGGTAAATATGTCTTACATTGACACCTTTTGAGAGACTATCATCAGGAGTAATGGAATGAGAACGAAGTTTGGATTGAATTCTCTATCTAAGAAATTGATGTGTAGTTTCTGATTGGATGGAAGCAGATACCATCACTATCACTTTAGAAACAGTGTCCACGATGATCCAGTACACATGATTGTTGATGGGTAAATATGGCTCACTGACAGACTATCCTCTAAGGCCTTTCCGTATGGGTACCCAAACTGAGAACAGTCTGGAAAGGGCAATGTAGTATTTAAAAATTTTTAAAAACTAGTTTTGGAATAAGCTCTACGCATCAACAGTGATATGTGTGGTTAAAGTTTAGGAACAACCGGTGAGAAATTGTTTTTCTTCTGTATAATAGGAAAAAGAGAATGAAGATCCTGTAAAATAATTAGTTTTGAATGGAAACTGAAATTGAAAGTTGGTGAAAATCATTGTTGCCTACTTTCAAAATCTTGGCAAGAAGGTAAGAATTAATTCCAATTAATTCCAGACTGATGCCCCCAGTGCTTCTCCCCATCGAATAGTGAAATGTTTAACTGCTTTGGAATAAAAGCCAGAATCTGGCACGGTGGTCCTGAGGTGTTTCTGGTTTTCCAGCATGAAACTTGAATTGATTGATTATATTCCATAAAGATTGCAAATGAATAGCATTATTACAAAAGGGTAATCGTTAAGATCTGTAATTTCTTTCGTTGTAGAAATAAACCGTATAACTAGGGACATAAAAATGTAGTCTTCTATGTTCACGGACCGTCTTAAAAGTTCTCACTTCATGGGAAAAGCCTACTTCCACAGATACTATGGAGGCAAGAAGATTAGTACTGCAGCGTAACCCCACTCACAGATATTGTGCTAAGAAGATTAGCACTGCAGGTCAACCCCACTTAGAGATATTGTGATATGACTTAGAGAAAGGACTTAGAAGTATTACTATTTTTTAATAAGTAATGTTTATTTTACTTTATATTAGATTGTATATTTTAGTATATTGTTATAATCTATATTATGTTATATCTCATCAATAATATTATTGTATATTTTATTTTGTGGAACAAAAACATGGATTAAATGATGTTAGGTGAAAATTCATCATGTATGTCGAGAATGTTGAAATTAACTAATTTTGACCTCATTTGCATAAAATGGACTCCAGATGTGAAAGTTATGGGTGGTCAAAGTTGACCATGAAAAACTCTTGTGAAATCTGCTATATGGGAAGAAATGATCAACACCTACCATCAACATGTGATGTTTAAATGGAAAATTCAACAATGACAATTTGGGAGCTACCTACCTAGTAGGTGAAGACTTTTTAGGCTCATTGTTTGTTCTTTTCTCCCTCCTAAATGTACCTAAAATTTGTATAGATTGAGGTGTTAGGCCTTGTTCTTGCTAACATTTGAGGATGGTAGTGTTAGATATATGCTTCCTTGTTGCCTAATTACTTATTCCCTAAACGAAATTGTTGATTTCTCCCATTTCTCTTCTTATTTTTAGGTTATTGTTCTTATTTCATTTGTATGAGCAAAGTTGGGAATACTTTAACACTAAAGTGAGTTAAGAACTCTCATCCATGTACAAACCTTCTCTCATTATCTCGTATGAGTTAAGCCTGTACAATTTGTACAAATATTTTTTATTATTAATGAAAGAGAAGTTGGAGTCCTTTGTGTATTTTCACTTTATGTTCGAAAGCAAGAATGTTCATTGGATGTACTAGTGATCAACAGGTGAAAAATAAATATTGATCAAGGGAGAATTTGGGATGTCAATGGAAGAAACAATAAATTTTTAAGTTTACCATTGCTTTTTAGTACTTGAATTACCTAGGCTTACCTCTAGGAGCAGGACATTCGAGAGAGTCATAGTAGAGGTGATGAACTAGGGACATAATTGATTTAGTTGTAGAAGAGCTCATCATGAACAAAACCCACCAAGAGATATTGTGCTATGATTTAAGGACAAAAGTTGAGTTTATGCTGATGGGCTTTGTGAAAGTTACCTTGATGGTTTCCTACTTAGGGTATGCTACTCACAAAGTTTTAACTAATGACATGTATCTACATTAAGTGAGTTAACTTGGTGTAGGGTTGGAATTTGGATTTATTATGGCTTGTTAACACTTTTTTATTTCCATTTTACAAGAAAATTTTAGTATTTTTATACTTTTAGCATAGAATAAATCAATAAATTCAAAGTAAAATAAACTATTTATTCAATAGTTTTATAGCCATTTTTCACGAGAACCATTTGCCTTAGTATTAGATAGCATACTAGCATTATGCTAGTATATTATATAGTTCTTTAGCTAACCCTATTTTGTTGGCCAAAGCTAAGATGATAATGATGATAATTTGATATTTTTCAAAATTAATTGAACATTCTTTAAACCATGAAAAAAATAAACGTAAAATAGAAGTAATATATTAAAAACATCTAAATAAACTACAAAATTCTAAGCATGTTAGTGTATAAAAAAAGCCACTTATATATGCAATTTTTAAGTTTAATGTCAATGGTTTACTTGGTTTTGCTACAAAAACACTTAATTTCATTAATTGAATTCTACTTGAACTCTTCTATAGGCTTAATGCTCATCCTATAAAGTAGGATGTAGGGAAGGCTTATAGATGAGTGTAAGCAGGACCTCTTTTGAACTAGTAAGACTTCATAAATGATCATACCATCACTCCAAATGATAGCTCCTTACTTGAGTTCTTATATCTAAAAGTCTTTATTGCACATCTATAAAGTACCTTGGTTGAGCCCATTCAAAATAATTATAGGATCATGTTTATGATGGTTACAAATGGTACTTATTATTAGAGTATACTTCGAAGTTAATGTACAATCATTAGTTTTTAAACTTAATTTAACAATAATTATGAAAGGTCATGATAATTATCCAAGAGTCGTAACTCCTTCTGAAAATTAAGAGAATGTGAGTACTCACTTCATAACATGTGTGAAGATACATAATAGAATAAAGGAATGTAATTAAAGAAATAAAGAAGAATAAAGAGAGAGTACGTGAGATCAATTCAAATAAGGAAATAACATTGGAACAACAGCCACGACAAATTTCGTAAATTAGAAGAGTTTATGAACGACAATGATTTGTAAAATTTTGAAGGTAAAATGCCCTACACTGCTAAAGTGAATAGAAGCATGTAGTAATGCAGGAAGATGTTATAAAACATGAGCTTGTAATGAGAACTCAAGCACAAAAACCACAAGGTTTAAGAAATGACTCAAAGTTAAGAAGCAAGTGTTGCGAGAAACAACAACAATCCATGTAGCATAGAACCGAGTCTCCTAAAGAGAAGAGAAGGTCCAAGTTGTGCAATATGTAGCCTAGTCTAGTTTTTTAAATAAGAAGAAAAGACTATTTGGAAGAATATGATGGTTAAGAGAAAGAAAAGAATTATGAAGAAGTATTTGTTAAAGTCCAAAGATGCTAAGTTAGAATAGGCTTAGCAAAGTTAAGAAAGAAGTTAAGTTGAAGAAGACTTAATAAATTAAAGACTTCATACTATGATAAGTTTACATATAAGAGTCCATAATACAATAATTATAAATAATAGTTGTAAGTGTATTATCAACTTACAATGAAAGAGAAGATATGATTTAGAAGAAGATGTACTACTAGAGAAAGAGTAATACCACTGAAGCACAAGAAGTTCTTATAAGCTTAGCGTAGGTGGACTTGGAGATATAATAACACCAAGATGATGATTATGAATTACTAGAATTAGGAAAAAGTTCTCAATTATAAAATCAATATTGAATAACTTTGTTCATCATAAAATCAAGAAGACTTATAATATTCATAATTGCCAAAACTACAAAGAGTAGTTATTATTAAGAAGAGAGCTATGATCTTACAATTTCATAATATTACTTCCTACTCATCACATCCTGGAGAATCTTGAAGATAACTTGGAGAATGAAATTCATAACAATACGTATAAATGATGTTATTTCTAGTTACAAAAAGTGTATCTCCTTGCAAAAGATCCTGAGAATTTAACATTTATCCCAATTAAATATGGATTAAGTAGAAATATATTTAAAGTTGATAATTCTTCAAGCATGGGATGAAACAAGTTAACCTTCTCCTCTTTAATGGATTTACATCTTAAAATATGTCAGTATAAAGGTGCAGAAAGGATATTTGAAATTTGCAATTTATAGGTTGAAAAACAAATAGATTGTCAAGATGCCACATTATTGCTACAACTATGCTATATTATAAAAATAATTTTTAAGTACCAAGTAATTATCAAGAAAATAATCTAAAGTAGCCTAGGGGTGAAGTACCCTTTACCACTCTTCATTCACATCCTGAACTTATACTAACATTGCTAGGTTACCAAATGGTTACTGCTTGATATAGCACATATTTGTTACTAGGATTACAAAATGTTAATACTTTATATTCGAAGTGGTTGTGCTTATGTAATTAAGAAATAAGATATTAATTATCAAAGCATTGAAAAGTAAAATACATCACAAAATAAGTTGCTAAAAAATAAAGTAAAACTATTCCAAGTGCTATAATCAAGGAAATTAAGCTTGATTTTATTGTCAAAATGTTGAAGTGTCCAAGTACATCATGCACTTAAATAAAATTTTTTTCAATCCATTCTATCCATGTAGCAGGTACTTACAGAGAAATTTGGCTAAGTCCTAGAGAGGAAAACTACAAGAGCTTCGCTAGTAAAATGACCAAAGGTATTATAAATGTGGATGATATATGCATTTATATAGGTAAAAGACTAAATTACATTTGCACATCATAGGATGCATTGAGACAATAGACTTATTTACTCTTCATCATACCTCCACAACTAACTAAAAACTTGTTCTCCAATGAACAAAAGTGGGATTGAGTTCTTTACAAAATTGGCAAATATGAAACTAAACTACTAATTAACTAACATTACTATGAGTGTTGTATTACAAAACATTCGAGTGCTTAAAATTAAGAACAGCAAAATTGGACACAACACAAAAATGGACTAGTTGTTATTGTACAAAAATGGCTAGGATGGAGTCTTTAAACTATGTTAGGAGTTCAAGGCTCTTGTAGCTCTCATGGTCTTTCCTCACATCCTAGACCTATTGGTAACCATGGTTGCCTTGCTGTTGCTTTTAAAACCCTAAAGGCATTTAATAGTACCTTCATCTTCTCTTTTATGCTTCATGGGTCATTGATGGTCCAAGCAACATCGCCTAGACTAGCTGATGTTGGTGCATCCCACAAGCAAGGCAAGGTTGAAAACATCTCCTTAGCTTTTATAAATCAATATGTGAATTGCTTTCATTCAATGTCGAATGTCCACATAAGGTTTTGTAGCTCATGGTGGTCATTCATCTTCTTGGCTAAGTTCTTAGTAACTACTCTTGATCTTTAAACTTACTCCTGAAAACTTCAAGCTCTGCATTAGTCATTTCTAGCTTCTATTTTATCTCCTTGTGGAGCTTGAACTCCACCTAATAGAGGAGATAGAAGCTTATTACTAATTTTTTAAAAATTTGACAATGATAATCCTACAATCAACATCATTAGGTTTGCATACTAAAGGTTGGTTAACTTCATGTATTTTGTCATCTCCTCAAACTACAACTCCTTTAGGTAGATCTTGGACTTGTTATATGCATTCATTCCATTAAATATGACATGTTATGCATTTCCTATTTGTTGAAGTTTCTAGAGGGCATCATTCATTTTAGACTTTGCTAACTTGATTTTTGTCTCATTTAATTTTTTTTAGCATTCTAACTTGATTTCTGTAATGATTATTGACCTTCTCATACTTTAGGACTTCATTCTTCCAAGCAACAATCTCAATGGTGATCAGTTTGAAAATTGCCCACAGCTCCTCCATCGATAGATTCTTGTTCTTAGTAGCCAACCTCCTAACATCTTGATTCATATTGGTGAGCTATTCTTTGCTATTACTTGATGTACTTCACTGATTACTTTTTTTGGATTTTAGCTTTTTGCAAACATAGATTCTCCTTTATTAGAAGTTTATTTTCCTTATGTGTATCTATAAGATCATTGTTTACCTTGGTTAGCATGATATCTGATAATGATGCATCCCAGATAGTATCCTCCTTAGCATTCTTGACATTCTTTAATTTATTTTGAAGCTTCTTGAAAGATTCATCCCTTATAAGCTCTATTTATAGAATGGTAGGATCTAACAAGTAGGCTCTTAGTTCTACAACCTCCATTACCAATCTTTGATTGATGTTGGTAGCTTCCTTGTGTTACACTTGTGCTACTAGAAGCTTACCCCTTATCTCTAATAGCTCCAACTAGATTACTGCAATGTATTCTTGGATGTCAAAAATCTTTGCAATTGGTTTCTTAGCTCCCATAATTAGCCTCAAATCCATGGAGGCATTTATTTTAAGGTTGTGGAAAGGACATTGATCTCAATCTAGCACAAAAAGAACGATTAATCAACTTAAATTTACTAGATGAAAAATGATTAGTAGCACTAATGCATAAAGATGTACATAAACATATGTTAATAAAGGTCCTTTACTATAATCTCAATCATGTACATTAGCATAATAAATTCTTAACAACTTGGAAGGGATCCTACATTGTTCATGTGACTTATAATTCTAGTACCATACAGATTTTCGCCAATGCAACCTCCATGATGAGCCAACCAAAATTTGGTGCTAGATTATCTTTGTTGCAACAATGTCACCTTGTCTGTGACCAACCCATGAGTCATATTTATGAAGGAATAGTTGAAAGCTAAAGAAAATTTCAAAAAAAAAAAAATTCAATTCTAATTAAATCCCATACTTATGATTGTCACTCATAAGGTAAATCACAAATTTTCACCCTAAGGCTAACTTAAGTTCAAGAATGAAATTTAATGTTTAAATCAACTTTGAAGCCATTAAATACAAAACATAAATTTTAAGTAGCATAAGGGAGATATCATCCAATCTGTAATTTGACCTTGCTATCTTCATAGTGCATCAACCTCAATAGCATGCTAGAGGACTCCAATGACTGACAGTTATCATAAGGTTCAACTAGCTCCTTTGATAATTCTTGGAAAATAGGGAATTGCTTCAAAATGACTTGGATTCTCTTAGGGTATGGATTGTGACCCTTTCTCTTAGTATGGAGATCCCTTTTATACTTGAAGGGATGATAAATTAATTTAGAAAAAATAGTTATATAGTGATATCGATTGATATTGTGGAAATCAATGTGGATTGATATTACTACTGGAGTAACCTTGACATATCAATTTGCATAGTGGCCATGACATGTTTTTGCTTCTTCTTTTATTGATGCATATTGTATTTGTGGTTTGGATCAATATCTCTATTTTGCTAAAGGCTCTGGATCACCACAGCTTCGATGATATCAATCCTCACTTCAGTCATTATAAGTATTGATAAGATTTAGGTAGATTTTTGGTGATCTTTGTGATGAATATTGATATACCATGCATTAATGTCTATCAAGGGTTCTATATGAATTGATATCTTATTGATCCTAGTTGCAATCACTATATCTTTTGAAACATAACTTTTAAAAATATAATTAACACTTGTCGTGTATCAGCACGAAAATTAGTGTACTTCGATAAGCTTACATAGTAAAAAACATTAAATCAATTTAATCAAAACTAATAGACAATTAGTGGATTCATCACAGGCCCCTACTAGCCTTTGGTTAATGCTTTACCAACAAAGGTGAAAGATATATCTGATACATGCGTATGAAATATGTAAACAATTATGCCACATCGATTAACTCCAATATCCAGCAAATAAGCCACAAAATTAGTAATTCAATATCATGGTAACTATAATCCTCAAAAATTTCTAACCACTACTAAACATAAGCATGAAAATAATACTAAAGAAATTACAAACTTATCATTCACTTCCATATCCAAAAATAGTGCCCCAAAACTAAAACTAAAACCATTTAATTTCATTACCTTCTCATCCAAAATAGTCATCACAACATAAGAAAAAATAACTTAATACTATAATCATCAAAATTAAATGTCTATTAGCCACCACAATATCCAAGTCCATTACAAAGAAATATTATACACAAATCATAACAATGAGAACCAAAAGCATGTCAAAAACTTAGCATGTTCTTAAACAACAAAATGGCCTAACATGCCTTAACATAAATTAGAGTAACTATCATGATCAAATCTTAGATCCTCTCTTAAATTCCATGTCCTCCTCAAAATGAGATGGCTTAACTCCTTCATCATCATCATAGATTTTGGGATGCACATTCCACTTGATGTCTACCACTCTCTTGTCTAATGTCGTCAGGGTAGAACTTACCCTCTTCAAGATGGACAAGATCTCCTATTAGCTAGATTGGACCTCCTACATTTGGGTCTGTATCTCTTCCCAAAATTTCCATACCTCATTAGCCTAGGGTGCCAACATGGATTCTATATTGTCAGATTCCTTCATGAAGGAACCAACATTGGTGTAGATCTTCAGTGATCTTGTGAAGGTATCCTTCTTTAGGACTGTCAAGTTAACTTTTGTGTTGATTTGAGGATCTAGCATTTCAAGCTTCTACAAACTTACTGAGATCATCAATGGAATAAAAAATTTGAGGGCATTGTCATTGTAATGATACACCATGTACTTGATAAGTAGGTACACAAAATTGGCTTTCTTCTCGTACTTCAGTGCTAATGAGCGGCGAGGTACCCCGATGCTCAAGCATATGAATACGAGCATTTCACGCATGATCCAGTCGAATTCCAAGGACTAAGTGGCTATGCGCCTTTGTGGAATAATAATGAGTTGATTAATTGTTGTCTTCCCAAACTCACTTGTATGTCACGATTATATGGTTAAGTAAGCTTAAGGCATATGATTTTTATGGCTTTTATGTGTTTTATATCCTATGCTAATAAGGAGAGGAGAGAGAAATAACTAAGTAACTAATCTAATTTAACTATTCATTAACTAAGTTCTAAGTATTCCTAACACCAGTATCTGTTCCCACTTACCATACACATCTTGAACCAGTGCAACGCTATTGGGATTACCAAACGCTAATCGTTATTGGGTTACCAAGTGCTACACGCATGCTTGAAGTGGTCGTATAGAGTGTATTTAACGAAGAGAGTTGTAGGGTGAGAGAAATCATTAATTAACTAATAAATCATTAAATAATAATTAACACTAATTAATCTATTATGTATGCTACAAGGTTTATCATAAAGTTCATCTTTATTGTTGATGAGTGGCGAGGTACCCCTACACTCAGCCATACTAATACGAGCGTTCATGCACGATCGGGTGGAACTCCATGGACAGGCTAGTTGTGCTATCTAGATAGTTACATGTTGATTGTAGTTCGCTATCTTCCCACCTAGACTAGTATCTACTTTTTCACGTATGGTTTAGTCTAGAGTGAGGCGTATGATGTGATCCTAAATTAGTGCTACTCCTAGAGACAATGGAAAATAATCTTGATTAAACTAATGAGTAATAGGAAATGAGTCTAAGCTAGCCTAAGTGTGATGAGCATCTGTTAATTAATCATCCGTACACATCTTGGACCTTGTGCATGACTACTACTGGGGTTACCAAGCATAGATACTAGGTACACTACTGGGTTACCAAGTAGTCACACTTAAATGCTCGTGATTAAGTCATACTCAGTCTGCATTTAACAATAGGAATAGTAAATGACGATAAAGAAATATTAACTAAGAAAATAATAAATATCAATAACAATTAACAATAATAATTAAACAATTAAAAATAAGTGAATGCTGCAATGATGAAGTAATCTTGATCTTTATTTTCAGTCATGTGCGTGTCCAAGTACGTCGTACTCAAATAAAGGTGTCACACAATTACAATCATCACTGCAGGCATGCACTTGGAAAAATAATCTAACTCCTATAAAAAAAATGCAAGAGCTTCACTATGACTACTAGAAGGATGCCTAAATGAGGTAGAGGACCCTCTTATTTATAGGCCGAGATAAGTGGCTGCATAAATGGGGCCACATCAACATAGGAAGCTTACGTCGATGGGCCCTCGTCAACACAGCTGCGTATACAGGGCCCTGTATACATGGCCTAGTCGACGCATCGACTATATAGCGCTTCATCACACCCCCACGACTGAGTAAAAACTCATCCTCGAGTCAAAGAAAGTGAGTAACAAACTCAATTGAATACACAGTGGACAGGTATGGGATTATTGACTAACTAGAAATTTATTCATGTCGCAGTGGAGAATTAAACAAAATTTGGACATAGACAGAAAAGACAAAACTTGTGGAACGCATGGGGTTCCCGGTAGTGGTGGCTCCTCCATGGGTGCCTTTCCTTTATCCTATGCATCAGGCTTTTGAGATTGATACCATTGAAGAAGCACATGATGTTTCTCCTCTTCTATTTGAGGATTATGAGCCGTCTATGTTGATGTTCCAATGTTTGATGGAGTCGGCACTTTTCATGGATGCGGCAGTAGCCGTCATTCCTCTTCATAGGCTTGAGACCTAACCTCTCCTCCCTTTGCTTGGATAGAATATGCAGTAATAGGAGTTTCATGATGGATGTTGAATGATTGCCTTCTGCTCTACATGTTTTGCATGAGGTCCTTGGCCTCTACCTCCCCTAGGTCATGCAGTTGCACCTTGTGAAGGTTTCCCTTGTTGTCTTCTTTTAGGGGCCATCTATAATCACACAAAGATTAATGGTTAGTAAGGTTATTAAAAAAAACGTTCAATGATTTCATACCTTACTCATTGCCTTTAATAAATGTTGAATTCTTTACTTAGTGTGATTTTAGAGTTAGAAATTTTGCAAGGAAGTTTCCCTAAAAGTTTAATGTTGGACCTTGTTTTGAGGAATGTTTGATCAAATGATGACAAAGGAAAGAATAGATTTGACAATGAAGTACTCGAAGGGTATAAGATGATGTGGTGGTGTGCAACAAGTACAAATTACAAAAGTTACACAAGTGGGTCCTCCCCAAAGCAGGTTCCAACCCATATGCCCTTGCGTAACCACACCTTAAGATGTCTGTAGGCATCAGAAGGGTTAAATGTAATCTATACCAATGCAACAAAACACACACATGTTAATACCACTGATGATGAGGTAGGAATTCAATGCTATACAAGACACAAGTCACAAATACATGAACAGGGAGATGGAATGAATCAGAGAAAGGATTGCAGAGATTGGGACGTGAGGTACTGACTCAGGGCACAATGAATCCTACATGTAAAGAATGATTAAGGTGTTATTAACCTATCATTCCAAGATTAGGACCAAGTCCATTCCTCTAATCAGTGACACCACATTGTTTCATCCCATGATGAGCGACTATGAGAGTACCAAAACAACAAGGCATATGATCACTTGGCGTTTTATTCAAGGGAGGAGTGACTTTTATTTTATGGCACTTTCTTTTTCTTTTTTTTTTCTCTTTTTCTTTCTTTCTTTTTTTTCTTGAATTTTTTAGTGAGGACCACACCATGCAAATTCGAACTACCCAAAAGCTTTCGTGGAGAGAGACTTGAAGTGGGAGGAAATCCGGAAGGACACACCAACAACCCAGGGAACAGAATAGAACAATGAATAAAGCATTCCCCTTGAAGTCACACCTGATTCAAACCAGTGGATCATCCCTCAGTCGGGGAACTACACAAGTCACACATGGATTAAAATGTTGTTAAGTAAAGGGGTTGCATGTTTGCGACATATGGAAAACCATGGAATGGTGAATGGGTGGATGAAGTGGACTCACTGTCAAGTTTATGAAGTGAAAACGACATAAAATATAAGGACAATCATGCAATGGCAGGAGCTAGATAACGAGGAAGACTATGACAGTACCCATCGTAACAAAAATCGACCGCGCCAAATAATATGACGACAAAAGGTAAACAAAAAACATGAAAAATGGAAAAGAAATAAGTGTAAAACAAAAAAGTGGAAAACAAAAAGTGTAAAACAAAAAAGTGGAAAGCAAAAAGATGTAAAACAAAAAGTGAAAAACAAAAAAGTGTAAAAGAAAAAGTAAAAAACAAAAAACTGTAAAACAAAAAATGTAAAAATGATGAGGGGTGCAGTGAAATGGATCAACAAGGATGAGGGTCTCCCTCATGACTGGGTGGAAAGGAGGAGACACAAAAAATGGAATGTGGACGATTGGTTGATGATGAGGCGATGGCACTGGTTGTGTGGAGCTCATGGAAGGGTTTTAGTTGTTGGTGGTTGACTAACTATGTTCTAATGGGATCCCTAGGTTTGTGGATGAGCAAGGCCCTAGATGGGAAGGTTTCGGAGACAATATAAGGTCCCTTCCATAGTGTCTAAAACTTTGTTGGTTGGGATACATGTGAGGGGTTCCAATACAATACCTTGTCTCCACATCGAAATGTGACCTTCCGAATCCTAAGATCATGGCATTTCTTGTTATAGGCCTTATGGGTTTCATTGGAGAATAGGGCCACTAAGCGGTTCTCATCTAGCATACTTAAATTGATTAATCGTTCACGTTGTGCTAGTGGTAGGTCAAGGCCAAGGTCACTGGCTTTGGATAGTGTTCAGAGTTTTGCTTGGATTGGAAGTGTTGGTAACTTTCTGTACACTAACTCATAGGGAGAGTACCCTATAGGAAGTTTCCAAGTGGAGCGATAGGCCTATAGGGCATCGTTGAGCTTGGTACTCCAATCCCTCATGTATTTGCTAATGGTTTGGGTAAGGATCTTGGTGATCTTCCTATTGGTGACTTCAGCTTTCTCGTTGTCTTGGGGGTGATAGGGTGTTGTGAATTTATGTGTTACCCCTAAGCATTGCATGAGTTTTCAAAAAGTGGCACCTGTGAAGTGAGTCTCATTGTCAGAAATGAATGCACGTGGCACTCCAAACCTAGTAACGATTTATTGTTGGACAAATCGTGCAGCAGTGTTGGAAGAACAGTCGATGACGGCTATCGCTTCTACCCACTTTGTACAGTAGTCCACAGCCACGATGATGTATGCCTTTCTGTTTGACAAGGGGGTGATGGACCCCATGAAGTTAATACCCCAAATGTCAAAGGGCTCTAGTGGCTAGATCCATTGTTGAGGTCCCTCCAATCGTGGTGTCATCCCACCATCTCTTTGGCATCGTTTGTAGGAGTAGGCAAACCATTGTGCATCTCTGAAAAGTATAGGCCAATAATACCATGCAGGCAGGATTTTAATTCTTGTTCTGTGTCCAGCATAGTGGCCCCCACAAGGGCCCTCATGAGCATTCTAGAGGATGCACAATGTATCATCATTAGGTACACACCATCGAACCAAGCCATCTACACACACCTTATAGAGGTGGTTGTTGATTTCCATGAAATGCTTGGCCTTATGAAGAAACTATTGTTTCTACCGATGATTCCATTCTTTTGGCATCTCATGGGCTTTAAGGTAGGTGAGGATGTAGTTGAACCAAGGAGATTCCTTGGGTGCTTGAGGATCAATGGCACCTATGAAGAGGACTTCATCTAGAAACTGGTTGGATAAGGACTCCTCCTCTTCCGCGTCATCCCATCGTAACCGAGACAAGTGGTTAGCAACCACATTCTCGGTCCCATTTCTATCTACCATGGTAAGATTGAACTCCTAAAGAATCACTAGCCAACGGATTATGTGGGGGCTCACTGTTGGTTTGTTCATCAAGAACCGGATAGCACTATGATCTGTGTGCACAAACATCTCATATCCAAGCACATAGTGTCGAAATTTATCCAAGGAAAACACCATCACCATCAATTCCTTCTCGGTGATGGTATAGTTTAGTTGAGCACCCACAATGCTACGGCTTGCATAGTGGATATAATATGGATGTTTCTGATTATCACACTGTGTAAGCGCAGCTCCCAAAGTGTAGTTAGAGGCATCCATCATAATGTGAAAAGGTCTAGACCAATCAAGTGCTCATAGAACCAGAGCTTCTACGAGTTTCTGTTTCAGCTCTTGGAATGCAGACTTGCATTCCCTGGTCTAGATGAACAGAGCATCCTTCTTTGTAAGCTCTACCAACGGACAGTCCTCCAAGAGTTAAATTTTGGGTCATTCCCTAGCAATGGCACCAATGATGAGTAGCGTGGTATCCCTACACTCAACCATATGAATACGAGCGTTCACGCACGATCCGATCGAACTCCATGGATAGGCTAGTTGTGGTATCTAGATAATTACACATTGATCGTAGTTCGCTGTCTTCCCACCTAGACTAGTATTTACTTTGTCACGTATGGTTTAGTCTAGAGTGAGGCATATGATGTGATCCTAAATTAGTGCTACTCCTAGAGACAATGGAAAATAATCTTGATT
The DNA here is from genome assembly GCA_015680685.1 of Gnetum montanum. Lineage (NCBI taxonomy): Eukaryota > Viridiplantae > Streptophyta > Gnetopsida > Gnetales > Gnetaceae > Gnetum > Gnetum montanum. The sequence continues at coordinate 1,932,710 of MNCI01026832.1, forward strand.
AAACTAATTAGTAATAGGAAATGAGTCTAAGCTAGCCTAAGTGCAATGAGCATTCATTCATTAATCATCCGTACACATCTTGGCCCTCGTGCACAACTACTACTGGGGTTACCAAGCGTAGATCCTAGGTACGCTGCTAGGTTACCAAGTAGTCACACTTAAATGCTCGTGATTAAGTCATACTCATTCCACATTTAACAACAGGAATAGTAAAAAATGATAAAGAAATATTAACTAAGAAAATAATAAATATCAATAACAATTAACAATAATAATTAAATAATTAAAACTAAGTGAATGCTGCAATGATGAAGTAATTTTGATCTTTATTTCTGGTCATGTACACATCCAAGTATGTCACACTCGAATAAAGGTGCTATACAATTACAATCATCACACTGCAGGCATGCACTTGGAAAAATAATCTAACTCCTACGAAAAAAATGCAAGAGCTTCGCTAAAACTACTAGAAGGATTCCTAAATAAGGTGGAAGGCCCTTTTATTTATAGACCGAGATAGGTGGCTGCGTAAATGGGGCCACGTCGATGCAGGGAGGCTATGTCAATGGGCCTACGTTGATGCGGCCACATATACGGGGCCCCATATACACGGCCTAGTCGACGCATCGACTATATAGTGCTTCATCAATTGTCATACACAAAGTGTGCTTAGGTGCACAATGCTTGAATAAAGATTTGTCCACTCTATCACTCCTACTATGGGCACACAGAAATAATTATAACTCTAGAGGGAAAAATGACAAGAGTTTGGCTAACGGACTAACTTCTAATTTGTGGAAACCAAGGGAACCACCTCTTATTTATAAATAAGCAGATAGGCTGTGATATCGGGTATCTGACATCGCATGGTTGGTCCGATATCACGGACATGATATCGTGGTTCATCATACCTCCATGACTAAATGAAAATTCATCCTCGAGTTCCTTACAAAATATTGGGAAGGTATGGGATTATTCACTGAATGACTATTGATGGTGGAATGGGGTGACTGACTCAACGTGCCTAATGAATGGATCAATAACAAAATACATGATAGAATTAATGTTCATAACCACAAAATTGAACACTATACATAAATGACATCCAGCCTTATTTGCAGCTGAAAGAGAAGAGAAGAGAGAGAGAAAAGAATAAGATGTATTTCTGCCAATGCCAATATTGCACTTGTCGTTGTTCATCCTTGGCCACGCCACCAATCTTGCTCTTTTCATAAATGTTCTAGTTCTAGTCCATCTTGAGTGCATCCTCTAGGCCTAGTCCATTGTTGTATGATCGCCATCTGCACACACAACATAGTTATAAATGCACGAGGGTAGATAAATCATAATGTAGTTGATAGCTTGCCTCGATGTGAAGTGCATTGGTTGAGTTGTGGTTATGGCATATACTGGTTCTAGAATTTTAACACTAGTGACTACCTAAGATATAGGGGTTAGGAAAAATTGAAAAATTTGTGCCCAGGCCCCCATGATGAAGAGCAAACCTCCAGTAGCAATAGGATGGAAAAAGAGAAGGAATAAGAAAGATGGAGAAAAAGTAACAATAGCAACACCAATAAAATGGATATCATGGATGGGGATGAAATAAAAATTGATGATTGTAGGAAATGGTTAAGGGAAAGAAGCTAACAAGTGCACCAAAAAGGAATGCCAGTGTGTCCTCCCCAAGGTAGGTTCATGCCCTTAATGCCCTGACAAACCCGCAAACCAAAGAGTCCATAAGCTCTAGGAATGTCATTGGGAAGCAAGAGTTAAAAACTTACCCACAAGAAATTACCAAGGAAGAATAATGCATCAACCAAGATATAGACTAATGATAAAACTGACAATGAGGTGAGAAATGGAAAAGAAATGTGGAGAGGAGAGAATGGAATGGAAACCTAAAAACAAGGTTGTGTAAAGTCCCTTGTGTGTTTCATGGTTAAGGTGATTGAGTAGAACTCATTCCAAATTTGAAATCAAACCAACCACATTTAGTGACCTTGCATCAACACATTTGACCAACCCATCCTCTTAGAGAAACAAGAATGCCTCTACAAAAAGTCACCACCATTCCAAGGAGAGCAGGATGGAGAACCAAGAAGTGAGAAGGGGCCTTAGTTAGAGGGAACCTTCAGGCATGGGTAACATGTCTTTCTAATGCCATAACCAGTGCATGTAGCCCAAGATCATTATTGTGTCTAAGGGGTGTGCTTTGAATTCTCACTATTTTTTTTTTGTGTTTTTTGTGTGAGAACCACACCATGCAAAGACTTATTTTTATGTACTCAACTTCTAGTATTTTGATGAATGATTAGAATGGCAGAAAACCCAAAGAAAAAGTATCCAAGCACTCAAGAGAATAGCCTGTACAAATGCATAGAATCCCTTTGAAGTCACACCCTTTTCATCCTTTGAGTCTTTCCTTAGTCTGAGAAATACCCAATCACCAATTCATTAATAGTTTTATTATAGAAAGGGATTATATAGTTCCAAGCCAAGGGAGACCATAGGATTTTATGGATGTATGAATGACATGGACTCATTGCCTTTTTAATCAAAAGAACCATACCTTAATATCAACACTATACTTCAAAGGTAAAATCCAAACATTAGCAATAAATAGGATATAATTCGTACCACCATCATGAACACTTATTGGGTGACGAACAAAATAAAGTAATCACACAAAGAAATGGTAAAAATATGAATGATGGTGTAAAACAAAAATAAGAAAGATTAAAGAAATATGCAAAACAAAAATGTGTAAAACAAAAACTTAGAAAGAACTAAGAGCCTTCAATTATTAGCAAGGGTGACCATCTCCCCCATGACTGAATTGGAAGGAGAAGATCCAGAATAATGAGCAAGGTTGCCCACTTACAGAGGTAGCATATGCTCTAGCTGACCTAAACCCATAAAAAGGTTTTGTTTATTACACATTGACTAATAGTCTCTTATCTGGGCTCTTAGGTTTATATATGGTCATGGCCCCTGAAGGAAAAGTTGCATAGATAATGTAAGGTCCTTCCCATAATGTTTGAAATTTCGTACATTGTGACACGTGTGTGGGGTTCTAGTAGAGAACCTTATCTCCTGGTTGATACTTGACTCTCCTAATTTTTAGGTCATGACGTTGTTTATTAAATGCCTTGTGCAACTCATTAGATGACAAGGTAGCTAGTCGATTCTCATCTAGCAAGTTAAGACTTATCAACCTTTGTTTTTGTGCTAGATCGAGGTCAAGGTTGAGGTAACATGCCATGGCTAGTGTATGGAGCTCAATTTGGATAAGAAGTGTTGGAAGTTTTCCATACACTAACTTGTAGAAAGAGTAGCCTATAGGGAGTTTCCACGTGGAGCGGTATGCCCAAAGAGCATCATTCATTTTAGTGCTCTAATCTCACCTATATTTGCTAATAGTTCTAGTCAGTATCTTGGTAATCTCCCTATTGGTGACCTCAACTTGACCGTTTGCTTGGGGGTGGTATGGTGTAGTCAATTTGTGCTCAACCCCTAAGTGTTGCATTAGCTTCCGAAAGGTTGCAGTTATGAAGTGTGTTCCATTTTCAGAGATAAGTGCACGCGGCACACCAAACCTGTTGACGACTTGTTGTTGAACAAATCAGGCAGTTGTAGATGATGTGCAATCTTTAACAGTAGCTACTTCAGCCCATTTTGTTAAGTAGTCTATGACAACCATGATGTAAGCTTTTCCATTGGACATTGGTGTAATGGGCCCCATGAAATCAAACCCCCAAATATCGAAGGGTTCTAATGGTTGAATCCATTGTTGTGGATCCTCCATTCTAGCAATCGTTCCCCCATCATGTTGATAGCATTTGCAAGATTGGACAAAGTGATGGTTGTCCCGAAACAAGGTAGGCCAATAATACCCTACAAGCAGGATCTTAATAGTTGTTCATCTCCCAGCATAGTGACCCCCACAAGGGCCCTCATGAGCATCTTGGAGAACTCTCAGTTGATCTCTATTGGGAACATGCCATCAAACCAAGCCATTGGAACATACCTTGTAAAGTTGTCCATTGATTTCCATAAAGTACTTGGCTCTGTGAAGAAAATGTTGTTTCTTCTTAAGGTCTAATTCTTATGGTGTTTGTTGGGTAAGGAGATAGGTCAGAATGCTACTGTACCAGTTTGTCTCCATGGGTGATTGGTCATTCACTACACCGACAAAGAGGAACTCATCAAGGAAGTGATTGGAAATAGGATATTCATCCTATTTGTTGTCCCAGTGTAACCAAGATAAATGATCAGCAACTACGTTCTCGGTGCCTTTACGATCGACCATCGTTAGATGAAACTCTTTTAGGATTACCAGCCAGCATATCATACGGGGGCTTACCATTGGCTTGTTCATGAGGAACCAGATTGCACTATGATCTATGTGTATGAATACTTTGTATCCCAATACATAGTGCCTAGATTTTTCTAGTGCAAACACTACAGCCATTAATTCCTTTTCTATAGTAGTGTAGTTAAGTTGTGCATTAGCTATACTTCTACTTGCATAGTGGATGTAATAAGGGCATTTTTGATCATCTAACTATGTAAGTACAGCTCCTAAGGCATAGTTGGACACATCAGTCATGGCATGGAATGGTTTGGACCAATTAGGAGCTTGTAGAATGGGTGTCTCTACCAACTTCTGCTTCAAATTTTGGAAGGCTAGTTCGCATTCCCTGGTCCACTCGAAGGGTACGTCCTTTTTCGTTAACTCTACTAATGATTTGGCAACCTTTGAAAATTTCTCTATGAATCTCCTATAGTAGCCAGTGTGTCCAAGGAATAATTGAATGTCTTTGACAATTTCTGGTTGATGGGTAATTCCTTGGATGACCTTGATTTTCTTAGGGTCTACCTCTATCCCTGCATGTGAAATTTTATGCCCAAGTACTACACCTTCTTGGACCATTAAATGGCTTTTCTACCAGTTGAGCCCTAGATTAGTCTCTACACATCTTTTCAGCACTTGCTCTAACCAGTCCAAGGCTTGATCAAAACTTGCTCCGTAAGTGGAGAAGTCATCCATAAAGACTTCGGCACCATTTCCTATCTACTACTAGAATATGCTTAGAACTAAGCGTTGAAACGTGGTAGAGACATTGCACCTACCAAATGGCATTTGTTTGTATGCAAACATTCCCCAAGGATTGGTGAACATGGTTTTGGCTTGGTCTTCTGGGGGTATTTGTATTTGGTTGTATTTGCTATAGCCATCTAGAAAACTATAATAGCGATGCCCTGCAATTGTGTCTAATACTTGGTCAACAAATGGCAACGGAAAGTGATCCTTGAATGTTGCCATATTTAACAACCTAAAATCTATGCACACCCTCCATTTTCCTCCCTTTCTAGGCATGATTACTAAGGGGCTAACCCATTCACTATCAACAATGGGATATATAAACCCAGCCTTTAGAAGTTGATCGATTTCTTCTTTTACTACTTACTTCAACTGTAGGTTCAATTGCCTCTGTGGTTCTTTTTGGGGCTTCATGGAGGAGTTAGTGTAAATCCTATGCTGGCATATCCTAGGAACTATTCCAATTAATTCTAGATATGACTAGGTGAAGGCTTTTGACTACTTTTTTATTACTTTCTTTTTGTTGTGAAGCAAGTCTTTCTTTGATGATTACCAATTTTCCATTCTTAAGGAACATGTACTTCATATCGGTGGACAATGGTTTTAACTCCAAGGGCTCTTGTTTAAATTTCTTAGGGATTTCCAACTTCCCCCCAATTGATGTTTTCTAAGTTAGGACTAGGAAGTTGGTAGTGGACTTGCTCTAATGCATCAATGCTATCTATGTAAGTGCAAGTCAAACCCTTAGTCAGTTCCATGCATATAAGTGAGCTACTTTCTTGATCAGCTATCAACCACTGGGTGTCTTCTTTTTGTGTGTCTACTGCATATAAGCACCTTTTCATGTTGATCATTTATGCACATTAATTGCATGCAAGCAATGTTAAACTTTGCACAACCCATGATCTCTGCATGCAATTGCACCCTGTGTCACTGTATGCGCTGCATGGAACCTTCTTCTTCTTGATCTTTCTAAAAGTGTTTTCCTTAGATATTTCTAGGGAAAGATCATAAATTCCTAGGTGCACATCGATAGTGCTTAGCCATGCCCTTCTCATTATGATTGGAAAGTCCCCCTTACTGTTATTCACTTGGATCACTAGGAAGTCAGCTGGATATAACCACCCACAAATAGTGGTAACAATGTCCTCCACTAATCCTAAGGGAACAGTGATGGAATGGTTGGCTAACTCTAAATGGACATTACTCTTTTTCAATGGGGGTAGGTTTCAGCCTTATACATTTCTTGGGATATTAGGTTGACACTAGAACTTGAATCCAAAAGAGCTTTGCATGGCTCATTTCCAATGATTTGTAGATAGATTAAGGGACTCCCAAGATCAGAGAATTTCTTGGGAAGGTGGCCAGCTTTGGTCCAATTAGTAATGGCATGTGTTAACATGATCGTATGAATTGAATGCAGTGTTAAGTTTAAAAGGGGCTCCAAAGCTTTAGTTGATACAGAGGTGTCCAAAGACTCAACCACTTGGGTTGCAAAGGCTTGGTTGGATTGTTGGTTCTAAAGAAAGATCTTTTCTTCGTACAATTGTCAGAACCAATAGTAGATGAGGATTAACAGCCCTTGTGGCATTGCGTTGTTGTGGTTGAGTAAGGAGTTTACCTTCCATTGTTGGAGCAAGTGGTAATGGAGCTATTGGTGGGAGAGATGCAGTCGGATTGGGAGGATGGTATACTTGTGGGATGTCGCCCCTAGGAGAGAGAGTCCTATAGTATTCACAGGCTTGGTAGTGATGTTGGGGAGTAACATGACCAATAGAGCCACATGGAGAGATTGGATGTTGCACGTAATATCCATATGGGTCTAGTTTCTAGTAAGGATATTGTTGCCTTGGTGGTGGCATTCCCCATGATTGTGGATGCTGCCACTGTTGATGTTTCTCGATTTTTTGTGGTGGAGTTCCACTTGGATAATACGTTAAAGGTTGGTGGAGCTACCTTGGGTTACCTTGGGAATAAGGTAACTGTTGGGATGTTTGTCATTTGTGTAAATGTGGATTAAGTGCATACACCCCAAACTCTTGTAAATGTGATATTATAGGGCAACATCCCTTAGGATGGTCGTATTGACAGATCTCACATCCACTATCATCATCAGTATCTGAGTCCACAACCTCTTCAATAATAGCAACTTTACCCTTACCCTTGTTATGTGCAATTTCTGCTTCTCTCTTTTTCCTTTTGTCATGATTACTACCTTTCTCCCTAGACTCCTCTACTACTTTGAGCACATTTTTAAACCTACTATCTAGGGAGTCCCACATTTGGTCTACCTTTGCTAACACTTCTAATGCTAACTTTTGAATAGGCAAGGTTTTCCTATTCACCATCTCTTCGAGTGGTGACTCTTCCTCATCCTCACAAAATCTTAATCCCTGCTTTCAAAGGGAAGGATCTCAGTTATATTCTTTCACACTCTCTCTTTTTTGTAGTTCATCTTCTTCCTTAGCTACTTGCTCCAGCAGTCTATGAATTTGATGGGACCTAAGCTCAGATAACCTTCCTTGGGCATAAGTCCCAAGGGTTCTTCTTGTTACATGCCTAAGCCCATCTATAAGATGGTGTAGTTGATCCCACTGCAAATAACCATGACAAGGACAATGATGTAGTAGTGCATAATAATGGCCCATGGTAGCATCCAAGGTTTCATGACTTCCTTGTTTCCATCCTTGGATTTGCTTTCATAGGTTAGACACTCGGGAGTACATTTGGTACTTATCGTTGAACAGTTCTAACATAGTACTCCACCTATGAATGGATTCTAATTCCAAGGACTAGCACCAACTTTCAGCTTCTTTTATTAGTATCCATGGGAACAACTTAAGCTTTTGTCACTTGTTTTCTATGTTTTTCAAGGCACATGCATCACGAAATGCTTGTAAGTGATTTTGAGGATCAACGTTATTTCCCCCTTCAAATTGTGGGATGTTATTCATGTCTAGCCTCTTGATCCTACGATATTTTTGGTGTCTTGTTGAAACTCTCATGGCCTTAGTTATATCTAGCATGCTTTGTGTGGTGAGTAGGGGTTCATCATGATCATCTCGTTCATAGCATCTATGGTGTCTAAATGGTTCCCTACTCTCCCTTCTTCTACGGTATGATTCCCTAGAGTGCCCTCGTCCTTCATCTTGGTTGTCTCATCTGTGACTTCCACTTTGTTTGCCCTTATCCTCATGATTTTTTTCTCTATGGCTACGTCCGAATACGGAAGGAGAGGGTGAAGGAGACGATGGAGGTGAAGAAGAAGGAGAACTGCCATCATGACAGTGTCTACTACCTTCTCTTTGGTGGTCTCTACCTCGATCGTGGTTGCGATTAGAATGCCCACCTTTGTCATGTGTCTTTGTTCCTTTTTCGAACTCTTTATGTCTGTTGGTATCAGCACCTAGGTTATGAATAGTAGAATGAAGGTTCTGATACATAGCCCCTTGACCAAAGTCAAGGGAAGGAACATTGTTATGTGGGTGACTACCTAAGGCAGGTTCATCACCCTCAAACTCACTTAAAATGTGTGGGACATCCTTAGACCATTTTCCTTTCAAGGACTTATGGTGTCTCTCCTGTTGCAAATCCCTTTGGCATTGCACTTTAGTGGGATGATAGTCTCTCGAATCATAGTCTTGCACAATGTACTCTACATGTAAGTGTTGCATGCCTATTCATGTGAGAGCATAAAGAAGCATACTTGGGACTGAACGATCGGGAGGTAACACTATGTTACCTTCCAAATCACACCAATGCAACTATTTGTCTTGGTGGAGAATAAAGGTGAAGTTAGGTATGTATTCATTAGGATGAATATATACCACACGAAATTGTTGAGGAACTAGCGGATCAACGTCACATGTATTCTACCACCGATTGTTTCTTATGTTAGTCCTAGGTAGTGAAGTGCTTTTGTGTGAAGAAGAAGACATCTTGTCTTGTTCAGTGTGTAATGTACTATTACTTTTTTTTTCTTAACCTACCCTAAGTGTTCGTTCCAATGATGTGAATGATTTCCTAAGTTCTACTTAGCGCACAAACAACTCAGTCCTAGGCAATGACGCCAATGATGAGCAGCGAGGTACCCCTACGCTCAACCATATGAATATGAGCATTTCACACATGATCCAATCAAATTCCAAGGACTAAGTGCCTATGCATGTTTGTGGAACAATAATGGGTTGATTAATCATTGTCTTCCCCAACTCACTTGTATGTCACCATTGTATGGTTAAGTAAGCTTAAGACATATGATTTTTATGGCTTTTATGTGTTTTATATCCTATGCTAATAAGGAGAGGAGAGAGAAATAACTAAGTAACTAATCTAATTTAACTATTCATTAACTAAGTTCTAAGTATTCCTAACACCATTATCCATTCCCACTTGTCGTATACATCCTGAACCAATGCAACGCTGCTGGAATTACCAAATGCTAATCGTTATTGGGTTACCAAGCACTACACGCATGCTCGAAGTAGTCGTACAAAGTGCATTTAACTAAGAGAGTTGTAGGGTGAGAGAAATCATTAATTAACTAAAAACATTAAATAATAATTAACACTAATTAATATATTTTGTATGCTGCAAGGTTTATCATAAAGTTCATCTTTATTACTGTATACAAAGTGTGCTCAAGTATACAATTCTTAAATAAAGATCTGTCCACTCTATGAATCCTACTACTGGCATGTAGAAATAATTCTAACTTTGGAGGGGAAAATGGCAAGATTTTGGCTAAGGAAATAACTTCTAATTTGTGGGAACCAAGGGTGTCGCCTCTTATTTATAGATAAGGAGACAGGCCGTGATATCAAGTATCCGACATCACATGGTTGATGCGATATCATGTACGTGATATCGAGGTTCATCAAGTGCCTTCATCACCCGAAGGGCTAGGCTGAGGATGTAGGTAGTGTGGGTTGATGATAGGATATTCATTACAATTATCCTTGCCATCACCCTATGTTCTAGATGTAGATTGATGAAGTAGACTTCCTAGGCTTGGATCTTGTTAGAATCAGACTCATTAACAAATTGATGGTAGATCTCATACTTCTCCTCCATGCTCACATTTGACTTGTAGATGTCCTCTCCTCTTGTAGGTAGATGGAACCACTTCTAAAGTCATGCTACCATGATTTTCACCCTAGTCTTCCTCACTAAGGAAACTAAGTACTATTTTGGAGGCTCCATCTTGGTAAGGTGTGGCTTCAAGTTCTTGTAAAACTCTAGGATCTCCTCTTGGTAGTACCAATTAATTGGGGGTTTGATGAACATCTTACAACTTAGCACCTCAATTTGTTGATAGACACCCACATTAGTATGGTCAAACCATTTTGTGTAGTCAAATTTAGAATGAAAAAAAAAAAAATTTAATCTCTTGCTCCTAGGTGCCTTGCCCTACTACTCTATGCTTGATGATTCTACCATTTATATGCCCTAGATATGTAGTAAAGATGTTGTAAGATAAGATAAGGGTCACCCTCCCTCCAAAAATGACAAGGTTCTACCTATTGCAAATGAGGGTAAGACTTACCTAGTGTTTTAGAGATGGATAAGCTTATGTGGATGTGGACCTACCTTACCCAAGATGGATGGTTCAAGGCTATCCAAATGGTAGTTGTTGAGTCACGATATTAGACCCCCAATATCGGATCCCCGATATTAGACCCTTGATATTGGATACACAATATCAGAGATGCCAAAGTAATATCGAAACTTGTCTCATTGCCTATAAATAAGAGATAGGGGCACTTGGTTTCATAGTTAGTTTCTTAGTCCCTTAGTCGAACTCTTGCAGTTTTTCCTTTCTAGAGTTAGAATTATTTTTGAGTGCTCACAGTAGGAGTCACAAAGTGAACGGATCTTTATTTGAGCATTATTTACTTAAGCATACCTTGTGTCCAAAAATAAAGACAAACTTTGTGATAAACCTTGAAACATTTAGAATAGCTTAATTATTTCATTTAAATGTTATTTACTATTATTTGCTACTCTCATTAGTTAATTAATGTTATTTCTCTTGACTCATTAATTATCAATGAATTAGCACACTTAGTACAACCACTTCGAGCATACATGGAACACTTGATAACCCAGTAACGACTAGCATTTGGTAATTCCAGTAGTGTTACATTGGTTTAGGATGTATCCAAGTGGAAACGGATGCTGGTGTTACGACTAGTTAGAGCATAGTTGATTAGTTAAATCAAATTAGACATTCAATTATTTCATTTTTCCATTTTAAGCACCAGGAACATAAAACATAAAAAAACATAGAAATCATATAACTCAAGTTTACTTAACCATAAAATTATGCCTTACAAGTAAGCTTGGGAAAATAATGATCGCATAACCCATCCTTGTTCTATGTAAGTGCATAAGCATTTAATCCTTAGAGTTCAACTAGATTGGGCATGAACACTCGTATTTGTATGGTTAGGCATAGGGGTACCTCACCGCTCATCATTGGCATTATTACCAAGGATTTTGTTGTTTGTGTGTTGATTAGAACTTAGGAAATCCTTTCATCATTGGAACAAACCCTTAGGGTTAGTTATCTTGCAATCATCAAAAAAAGGAGTATTGCACACTGAATAATCAATCATGTCTCCTTCTTATGAGAGTGCTTCACCAACTAGATCTAACACAATGAACAATTGAAGGCAGAGTACACATGATGATCTACCAGTGCCCTAATAGTTTCGCATGGTATACGCTCATCCTAATGAGTATATACCAAACTTTACCGTTATCCTCCACCAGGATGAACAACATTGGTGTGCTTTAGAAGGTAACATAGTATTACCTCCTGATCGCTTAGTCCCAAGCATGCTTCTTTGTGCTCTCACACGAATTGGTATGCAGCACTTACATGCAAAGTACGTTGTGCATGAACATGACTCGAGAGAGTATCGACCCATGAATGAACAATGCCAAAGGGACCTACAATAGGAGATACATTACAAATATAAGAAGGGAAAATGGTCTCAGGATGTCCAGTATATCCTGAGTGAAAACAAGGGTGGTGAACCTGCCTCAGGAGGTTTTCCACAAAACAATGTTCCTCTCTTTGACTTTGGTTAAGGAGTTGTGTATTAGAATCTTCACTCAACTATTCATAACCCAGGTTCTAATACCAACAGACATAAAAGATCTGAAAAAGTAACACAAACACCTGACATTGATGAACATTCCAATCGTAACCGCTACTAAGGTTGAGATCACCAAAGAGAAAGTGAGGCACCTTCATGGTGATGGTCCTCCTTCCTCTTCACCTTCATCATCTCCTTCCCCCTCTCCTTTGGAATCTAAACATAGTCACAAAGGGAAAGACCATGAGGATAATGGTAAGCGCAATAGAGATCATAGAAAAAATAGTCAAGAATGGGAATGAGGGCATTCCAAAGAAACACATCATGAAAGGAGGGAGAGTAGGGAGCAACATAGGCATCATAGATGTCATAGACAATACAATCACGATGAACCCATACTTACTACTTGAAGTATGTTAGATATAACAGAGGTCATTAGGATTCCAACAAGGCACTAGAAGGACAGTAGGATCAAAAGACTAGACATGAACAACGTCCCACGAGTTGAAGGGGGATACAATGCTGATTCTGAAAACCATCTACAAGAATTTCAAAATGCATGTGCCTTGCAAAATATAAAAAATGGATGGCAAGAACTAAAGTTGTTTCCATGAACATTGATCAAGGAAGCGGAAAGCTGGTACCAATCCTTAGAATAAGAATCCATTCATCGATGGAGTACCATGTTAGAGCTATTCAACGATAAGTATCAAACATACTCTTGAGTGTCCAACCTACGTAAGCAAATCCAAGGATAGAAACAAGGAGGACATGAACCCTTGGATGCTACCATGGGCTAATATTATACATTATTAGATCGTTGCCCTAGCCATGGTTACTCGTAAAGAGAACAACTACACCACCTCGTAGATGGCCTTAGGTACAAAATGCGAGGAACCCTTGGGAATTATGCACAAGCAAGGCTATCTAAGCTTAGAGGCCATCAAATACAAAGATTGTTGGAGCAAGTTGCCAATGAGGAAGGTGAGTTAAGGAAAAGAGAAAGTGTGGAGGAATACAATTGGTGAGACGCGATATGCACAAGCCGCGATATCGCGTATGCGATATCATGGTCCGCTGCCAAATCTATAAATAAGAGGCGGCACTCCCCTCATTTGTAATCAGATAGCCTAAGTAGCGAAGCTCTGGTGGATTGATCATCCCAAAGATAGAATATTTTCCATGTGCCCGCAGTAGGAGTCCCCCAAGTGAACGGTTCTTTATTCGAGCAGCTTTGTACCTAAATGCAAGTTGTGTACGGCAATAAAGACAAGCTTTGTGGATAAACCTTGCAATGCATGGATAGGTTTATTTAATGTTATTTATTGCTTTCCTAGTAACGCGGCATGAGTACGACTTGGTTACGAGCATTGACGAATGTGTACGGCTAGCCAAGGAATCGGCTACTCATCGCGATTAGATTCTCTCACCCTTACCNACAGTTCAGGGTGTGTACGGAAAGTGGGAACAAATGCTAACGCTAGGACTTAGCACTATAGTTAGAATTAGTTTTAGTCTCTCAACCCTTCACCGTTTAGCATAGGAGATAAACCAGAAAATACCAAAAAAATCATATACCTTGAACTTACTTAACCATACACCGTGACAACAACAAGTAAGTCTGGGAAGACAATGATTAATTAACCCCAAGTGTTCCTTGCGGTGTTTAGGCATTTAGTCTGCGAAGTTCAACTGAATCGCACGTGCTACGCTCGTTTCGTATGGTTGAGTGTAGGGGTACCTCACCACTCATCAATAATAGAGATCCTTTCCTCTAAAAGAAGGAAGTTAGATTTTATAAAGATGAAGAAGAGTTACCACTCGAAGAGATGGTAAATAGGAAGACTTTTCCCATTAAAAAATTTGCATTAGAAGTATCAACAAAGGTAGATCAAATGTGGAACTCCCTAGATGATAAATTTTAAACCATTCTAAAAATAGTAGATGAGTTTAGAGAGCAAAGTAGTGATTGAGAGAGAAGGAAAAAGAAAGAAGCTAAGTTTGCATGTAACAAAGGTAAGGGCAAAGTTGTCATCATTGAAGAGGTTGTGGATTCAAATACAAAAAATGATAGAAGATGTGAGATAAGCCAATATGACCATCCTAAAGGATGTTTTCCAATAGTCTCACATCTACAAGAGTCTGAGGTGTATGCACTAAACCCACAATTAAATAGACGGCAAGCACCCAAAAGGTTATCTTATCCTTAAGGTAACCTAAGGCAGTTCCACCAACCCTTGACATATTATCTAAGTAGAGCTCCACCACAACTGAATGAGTAGTATCAATAATGGAAACACCCACAATCATGGGGAATGCCATTACCATATCAACAATACCCTTACCATCAACTTGACCCATACAGGTACTATGTTCAGTAGCCGATCTCTCCATGTGACTCCACTAGTCATGTCACTCCTTAGCCTCACTACCAAATCCACAAGTACTATAAAAATCCTTCTCGTAGAAGTGATGTTTCACAAACATACTATTTGTTTCATCCAACTACACCTCTTCCACCATTAGCTCCATTACCACCTACTCCAACTATGCAGGGTGAGCTTCCTACCCAACCGCAGCAATGTAATGCTACAAGGGCTATCAATCCTCAACCTACTATTGGTTTAGATAACTGCATAAAGAAGAGACCCTTCTTTAGAACCAAAAATTCAACCAAGTCCTTACAGCCACAAGCAGCTAACTGTCCAATTGCATCACCATCGTTTGAATCTTCGAAGCTTCCTTCAAACTAAGAATTGCACCCAACACACATGGCCATGTTGAGTCATGCCATTACTGATTGGATTAAAGTTGGTCATCTTCCTATGAAATTCTATGATCCTAGAAGTCCTCTTATATATTTGCAAATTGTTGGAAATGAGCCTTGCAAAGCTCTTTTGGATTTAGGTTCTGGTATTAACTTAATCTCTCAAGAAATGTATAAAGCCTGGAACCTACCTCCACTAAAAAAGAGTAACATTCATTTAGAGTTGGCTAACTAGTCCATCACTATCCCATTAGGACTTGTGGAGGACATTGTTATCACTATTTGTGGATGGTCGTATCCAGCCAATTTCCTAGTGATTCAAGTCAACAACTGCAAGGGGGACTTCCCAATCATAATGGAAAGAGCATGGCTAAGCACGATTGATGCGTGCCTAGGAATACAAGATCTTTCCCTAGAAATATCAAAGGAAAATACATTTGAAAAGATCAAGAAGAAGAAATTTTCATGCATCACATACAGTGACACAAGGTGCAACTGTGTGCAGAAGTCCTAGTTTGTACAACATTTAACATTGCATGCATGCAACCAGTATGCACAAATAACTGACATACAAAGATGCCTATATGCAACAGCCACAAGACAGGAAGGCACCCAGTGGCTAACAACTGACTGAGAGAGTAATTCAACTCTATGCATGGAACCAACTAAGAGCCTGACTTGTGCCTATATTGATAGCATAGATACATTAGAGCAAGTCCATCGCCAACTTCCAAGTCCTGACATTGAAAATATGAATTGGGGGAAGTTGGAAATCCCTGACGAGTTTAAGCAAGAGCCCCTTGAATTAAAACTATTGCCCACCAATATGGAATATACATTTCTCCAGAAGGGCAAACTGGTAATCATTAACACTAAGCTTGCTCCTCAATAAAAAGAAAGACTATTGAAGATGGTAAACAAATGGTCAAAAGCCTTTGCTTGGCCATATCCTGAATTAACTAGAATAGATCCTAGGATCTACCAACATATAATTTACACTGACCCCTCCATGAAGCCTTGATGACAATTGCAAAGGTGACTAAACCCAAAGCTTAAGCAAGTGGGTTAAAGAAGAAATTGAACAACTTCTAAAATTTGGGTTCATCTACCCCATTGGTGATAGTGAATGGGTTAGTCCATTAGTCATTGTGCCTAAAAAGGGAGGTAAATGGAGGGTATGTATAGACTTTAGGCTATTAAACATGGCAATGTTTAAAGACCATTTTCCATTTCCATTCATTGACCAAGTTTTAGATGCCATTGCAAGGCATTGCTACTATAGTTTTCTGATGGTTACAATGGATACAATCAAATTAAAATAGCATCGGAAGACCAAGCTAAGACTACATTCACAAGTCCTTGGGGGACATTTGCATATAGGTAGATGCCATTTGTTTTGTGCAATGCCCCAACAACATTTCAATATTTGGTTCTAAGTATATTTCAATAGCAAATAGGGAATGGTGTGGAGGTCTTTATGGACGATTTCTCCACCTATGGAGCAAACTTTGAACAAGCATTGGACCTATTAGAGTAAGTACTGAAATGATGTATAGAAACCAACTTAAGGCTCAATTGGCAAAAAAGCCATTTCATGGTCCAAGAAGGCATTGTGTTAGAACATAAGATTTTACAAAAAGGGATAGAGGTAGATCTTGAAAAGATTAAAGTCATCCAAGGAATCACTCATCAACCTGAAACTATAAAAGATATCCGATCATTCCTTGGACATACTAGCTATTATAGATGCTTCATTGAGAACTTTTTGAAGATTGCAAAACCATTGGTAGAATTAACAAAGAAGGACGTACCCTTTGAATGGAACAAGGAATGTGAGCTAGCTTTTCAAACCTTGAAGTAGAAGCTCATAGAAACACCTATTCTACAAGCTCCTGATTAGTCTAGACCATTCCACATAATGACTGACATGTCCAACTTTGCTTTAGGAGCTATACTTACATAGTTATATGACTAGAAATGACTCTATTACATTCACTATGCAAGTCAAAGTATTGCTAGTGCACAGCTCAACTACACAACAATAGAAAAAGAGTTAATGGCTGTCGTGTTTGCACTAGAAAAATTTAGGCACTATGTATTAGGCTATAAGATATTTGTACACACCAATCATAGTGCAATTTGGTTTCTAATGAATAAACCAATGGTGAGCCCTTGCATCATATGATGGCTCATGATCTTACAAGAGTTCAATCTTACAATGATTGATTGTAAAGGCATTGAGAATGTTGTTGTTGATCACTTATCTTGGTTATGATGGGACAACAAAGAGGATGAATATCCAATTTCTACCCACTTCTTTGATGAACTCTTCTTTGCAGGTGTAATAAACAATTAGTTAACCACATATAAAAACTAGTATAGTAGCATTCTTACCTATCTTCTCACACAAGAAACACCACAAGGGTTAGACATTAAAAAGAAACAACAGTTTCTTCACCGAGCTAAATATTTCATGGAAATCAATGGATAACTTTATAAGGTATGTTCCAATGGCTTTGTCTGATGGTGTGTTTCCAATGTAGATCAATTGTGAGTTCTCCAAAATGCTCATGAGGGCCCTTGTGGGGGTCATTACGCTAGGAGATGAATAGCCATTAAAATTTTGTTTGTAGGATATTATTGGCCTATATTGTTCCAGGATGCTCATCATTTCATCCAATCTTGTGAGCACTACCAATGCAATGGGGAAATGACTACTAGAATTGAGGGTCCACAACAATGGATTCAACCTTTAGAACCTTTTGACATATGGGGTATTGATTTTGTGGGGCCTGTCACACTAATGTCTAATGGAAAAGCCTACATTGTTGTTGCTATTGACTACTTTACAAAATGGGCAAAAGCAATCACTATTACCGACTATACATCATCTACCACTACACAATTTGTTCAACAAAAAATCATAAATAGGTTTGGTGTGCCCCATGCACTTATTTCTAATAATGGTACACATTTTACAAGTGCGACCTTTCAAAAATTAATGCAATGCTTAGGAGTTAAGCACAAGCTGACTACACCATATCTTCCTCAAGGAAATGGTCAAGTCAAGGTCACAAATAGGGAGATCACAAAAATATTGACACAAACCATTAGCAAATATAGGCAAGATTGGAGCACCAAACTGAACGATGCTCTTTGGGCATACCACTCCACATGGAAAATCCCTATAGGCTATTCTCCCTATGAGTTAGTGTACGGTAAACTTCCAACACTTCGTATCCAAATTGAGCTTCGTACACTATCTACAACATGTGACCTCAACCTTGACCTCAATCTAGCACAAAAAGAATAGTTGATGAACCTTAACTTCCTAGATGAAATTGATTAATTGCCCTGTCATCCAAAAAATTGCATAAGGCCTTCAACAAACAATGTCATGACCTAAGAATTAGAAAAGTTACATACCAACCAGAAGATAAGGTTCTTTATTAGAATCCTACACATGTGCCACAATGAACTAAATTTCAAATGTTGTGGAACAAGCCTTATATCATTCATGAAACTTTTCCTTCAAGGACCATGATGATCTATAAACATGAAAGCCCGGATAAAAAATTATTAGTCAACATCTAGCAAACCAAACCTTTTCATGAGCCTAAAACAGCTAGTTCTAACACTACCTTTGTCAATGGACAACCTTGCTCATTATTTTGGATCTCCTCCTTCTAACTCAATCATGGGGGATATGGCCACCGATGCTAGTCATTCTGAGCCTTAGTTTCTTTTGGCCTTTTTGTTTTACACATTCTTCATCTTTACTTTTTTTTTACACCATTGTTAACATTTTTACCATTTCTTTCTCTATTATATTTTGTTTGAATTACTCTCACTCATTGTATAATAAGTGCTCATGATGGTGGATTATACTATAATAGTGTTGATTATTAATGTTTCGTTTTTGCCTTTAACTTTCAATGTTGATGCTAAGATATGGTTCTTTGGATAAAACAAGCAATGAGTCCATGTCATCCATACAACTCTATGGTCTTCCTTTGTTTTGGAAATGTATTGTCCCTTTCTCTAAGCAAACTTATTAATGAATTGGTGGATTGGTATTCTTCAAACCAAGGAAAGATTCAAATGGATTGAAAAGGGTGTGACTTCAAGGGGATTCGATGCATTTGTGCTAGCTATTCTCTTGGGTACTTGGATGTTTTTCATAGGTTTTCCACCATTCTGCTATTGACCAAATATTAGGAAGTTGATTAAATCAAATAAGTCTTTGCATGGTGTGGTTCTCACACAAAAAAAAACTAGTGGGAATTCAAAACATACCCCTTAGACATAATAAAGAAACATGGGCTACAAGCATTGGTTATGGCACTGAAAAGACATGTTACCCATGCCTGAGGGTTACCTCTAACTAAGGCCCTTTCTCGCTTCCTACTTCTCTATCTTTCTCTTGTTAGAATGGTGGTGGCTCTATGGACGCATTCTTGTTGCTTCAAGATAATGGGTTGGTCAAGTCTGTTGATATGAGGTCACTAGATGTGGTTAGTTTTAATTTGGATTTGCAATAAATTCTATTAAGTCACCTTAATCACATACTACACAAGGGACTTTACAGAACCTTGATTTTGGAATTCCATTCCATTCTATTTTCTCTTTCCGTATTTCTTTCCATATTCCACCTCATTGCCGATTTTATAATTAGTCTATATCCTAGTTGATGCATTGTTATTCTTTGGTAAATTCTTATGGGTAAGTTCTTAACAATTATTTCCATATGTCATTCCTAGAGCCTATGGATTCTTTGATTTGTGGGTTTGTCAGGGCATAAAGAGCATGAGCCTGCCTTGGGGAGGACCCACTGGCATTCCTTTTTGCTACAATTGTTAAGTTTTTTTTCTTAAACATTTCTTGCAATCATCTCTTTCTTGTCTCACCCCATCCATGACATCTATTTTTTTTGTCCTTTTTATTGGCTTCACCATTGTTATTTCTTTAACCTTCCTTGTTCTTTCATTTTCCATCTTATTGCTACCAGAGGTTCTCTCTTAGTTGTGGGGGGACTGTCACAAATTTTTCCATTCCATTACTTATCTCACCCCTACACATTGGTAGTCATCAGTTATAAACCTCTACCCCAATATTTGCCATACCCACAACCTAGCCAATGTGCTTCATATTGAGGCAAGGTACCAACAACATTATGTCTTATCTATCCTTGCTCATTCATGACTGTGTTGTGTGTGTAGATGGCAATCACATGGACAATGGACTAGGATAGGAGGGAGCACTTAGGATGGATTGGAGCAAAAAGCATTTACATAGGGAACAAGCTTGATCATGTGGCTATGGATGAACAACGGTGTGCACATTTTTGACATTGGCAGCAACATGCCTCATTTTCTTCTCTCTCTCTCTCTCTCTCTCTCCCTCTTCAAGCTATCAAATGAGGATCTAGATGTCATCTATGTATAGTGTTCACCATAATGGTTATGAACACCAATGTTGTAATATGTTTGTCGATTCGTTCACTGGGCACTTTGAGTCTATCATTTCATGTCATCATTAGTTGTTGTTCAATCAATAATCCAATACCTTCCCAATATTTTGTAAGGAACTCAAGGACGAGTTTCATTCAGTCATGGGGGTATGATGAGTCATGATATCAGACGCCCAATATCAGACCCTCAATATCAGATACGCGATATTGGAGATGCCAAAGTGATATTGGACATGCGATATTGGAACTTCTCTCGTTGCCTATAAATAAGAGATAGGGGCACTTGGTTTCATAGTTAGTATTTTTGTCCCTTAGCCGAACTCTTGTAGTTCTCCCTTTCTAGAGTTAGAATTATTTCTAAGTGCCCATAGTAGGAGTTACAAAGTGAATGGATCTTTATTCAAGCATTGTGTACTTGAGCACACCTTGTGTCCAAAAATAAAGATGAACTTTGTGATAAACCTTGCAACATTTAGAATAGCTTAATTATTTCATTTAAATGTTATTTACTATTATTTGCTACTCTCATTAGTTAATTAATGTTATTTCTCTTGACTCATTAATTATCAACGAATTAGCACACTCAGTACAACCACTTTGAGTATACGTGGAACACTTGGTAACCTAGTAACGACTAGTGATTGGTAATCCTAGTAGTGTTACACTGGTTCAAGATGTGTCCAACAAGTAAGAACGGATGTTGCTATTAGGACTAGTTAGAGCATAGTTGATTAGTTAAATCAAATTAGTTATTCAATTATTTCATTTCTCCATTTTAAGCACTAGGAACATAAAACATAAAAAAAGCATAAAAATTATATACCTCAAGTTTACTTAACCATACAATCGTGCCTTACAAGTAAGCTTGGGAAGACAACAATCGCACAACCAATCCTTGTTCTATGTAAGTGCATAAGCACTTAATCCTTGGAGTTTAACCGAATCGCGCGTGAATGCTTGTATTTGTATGGTTGGACATAGGGGTACCTTGCCACTCATCAGCAATGAAGAAGAAGGGTAATCAAAAACCTAGCATGGTAGTAGCGCAGACAACACGAGAGACTTCTAGGTAGGGTTGTGAATGATTTTGGACATTGGGACAGTGGCTTTTATAAATTAGGTCCATTGACTTATTATATATATGTATATATATATATTTACTTTTTCATCATATCGATCCTTATCACAGAATCTAGATATTTCAAAAACAATGGATTACTCTTTATTATGATAGTGATAATTATCGATTTAGGTTTTTATGTAATTCATCATATTGATTATTATCATTGGATCTATGGAGATCAATAACATTAAACCATTTATTTTGAACTTTACCACATCCACACCATTTAAATATGAGGATCACTAGAAAATTTTCATAGTATCGTAGATAATTGATTTAATCGATATCCGTTGATATCATTGTATATTTTTATATCAAACTATATCATGTCTATGCTATTAACATGTGAGGGTCTTGAAAAAAGTTTCATAATATCATGGATCATCAATTTAATTGATAAATTTTGACATCATTATATATTTTCCTGTTAAATTTTATCAATTAAATTGATATTATAGTCAATAAACTAAAGGTAGATTCTTTTGTCAAATTGATTGGAATCAAAGGATTGATATACTTCAATATATGATATCTCAAGACATCGAGGTTTCAATGTCTATCGAGATCCTAAAACCCTAAGGGTTTTCCAATTTCCCATATGTTTATTGATATTGATCTTGTGAGATGCCTTGATTATGCAAACTTTCCTATTATAGGTCTTGACATCTTGCAATATATATTGATATATGATTTAAAATTTATTAATAAAAAGAGTAAATTTATTAATCAATTTTATTAATATATCTTTAATCCCCCCACCTATGCACTTTATCATAAGATGTTATTCACTTCAAGTATGGACTATTGGGTAAAAGTTCATATATAACTCTATTAGGAAGGTCTGCCTAGGATTACATGGACTAAAAATTCTCCTCATAATGTTTTCTTCATTCATTGGAAGGATGGCTTAGAATCTTTAGGTTTCTATCTTTCCTATGTTTTAAGGATCTAAGATGCATTTCTTTCAACAAACTCATTCCCTAACTTGATCTTGGATTATTTCCCATGTTGATTGTACCCTACTATCCTACCCTTCCACTATAGTAATAGCCTCTCCTTCCCTATCAATCTAGATTATTTCCTTAACCTAGGTTTATTAGATTAATTATTTCTTGATATAAACTAAAGACTAACTAGTAGAGTAGACCAAGAGCATGTAAGCCATGGGTTTTATATACTCTCTACTATTAATGTCTTATAAGTAAGCTCTAAACTTCCAAAAGTTAGTGTTCACAATGCTCTAGCCATAGTAGGGATCTCAACTACTAACTCCTATGGGAGGCATGTTGTAAAACCATATGAAGGTTTAAAGAGTTTCAATTACTTGTGGTAATTATAGTTGAAAATATTAGACTTTGATACCAATTAGTAAAATGTTGAAAAGTTTGGAGGTTATTTACAATCAATAGTGAAGCTAAAATACTTAGTTGACATATGAGGAAAGAGAAAAGGTAAGAAGAGACATTATTCCTTTTAGGTATGAAGTTTCACAAGCTAAGAGATTAAATAAACTATGTAAGGAAAATTTTTATTAATTATAAGGTTATTCATTATGCCATCTACTTAGGTTAGTTAGTCCTCTCCTTAATAGTGTTATATCGTAGCTATCTAAAGTAGTGCCATCCATGATCCTTGCACCACCCATAATAACTCTTTGTATAGAAGGGGGTTGTTATGGGATGCTTGAAGAATGTGAGCTTTTAGCATCACCTTAACTATAAGGTTCTTGTGGAATTGTGCCTCTTCTCATGATTGAAAGTTCTTATGGGGCCTTCCTTTTTTCAAACTGCATGCTTTAACCATAAGGTTTTTGTGGGAGCCTCTTTCATTTTTTCTTTTAATTGAATGAGTTGATCATATGGGTACTAGTCTTGTTTCATTTTATTGGATGTGTTTTACCACCCTAGATGCTAGATCTAATATAATACAATATTTTCTTCATATTGAATATTGATGAGTGGCGAGGTACCCCTACACTCCACCATACGAATACGAGCATACACGCGCGATCCGGTCGAACTCCGCAGACTAAATGCCTTAAGGCCACAAGAAACACTTGGGGTTAATCGTTCATTGTCTTTCCAGGCTTGCTTGTATGTGTCACGGTGTATGGTTAAGCAAGTCTGAGGTATGTGATTTTTTTGGTATTTTCGGCCTCTCTTCTATGCTACCAGGAGGAAAGAGTTGAGAAACTAAACTAACTCTAACTAAGATCTAAGTCTAAATTAACTAGTGTCAGCATCCGTTCCCACTTATCGGACACACCCTGAACTATGCAACTGCAGCTTACCAAACGCTAATCATTACTGGGATCGCCACACGTAACGCAAGTGCTCGAAGTGGTCGTACTGAGGCACCTATTTAGCCTACGTGTGATAAGCAGCCGATTCCTTAGCCAGCCGTACACACC
>MNCI01026832.1:1963237-1990743 GCA_015680685.1 Gnetum montanum
GACGCGATATCGCATATGCGATATCGCAAGAGAAGACGCGATATCGCGGCCTAGTGTAAATCGCGTCTCATCAAATATCCAAGGTAAGTAACTAATATAAGCCTTATAATTATACACATTGGCCTATACTTAGTTATTTTACCTCTTAAACTTATAGAACTTGATCCTAAGGAATATTATCTTTAAGGAACAATAGGATTTATTATGTTGACTTAGTATTATGGTGTGGTTTAATTGTACTTGTTTATTATTTATTTGTATTATGCTAAGGTCCATCCTTAGATGGATTTTGGATTTCAACCTACCTATGTCAAAGTAGAGGGAGTTATCCTTCTCTCTTGCATTCTAGACATGATGTTATAGAATTCTTTATAGTCCCAAAGTACAATAGAATTTCCTATTGGCCTCTACATTTTTCAAGGTAAAATTTGTAGACTTTTGGTTGTCCTTTAATTATTTTTACATTATTGAATAAGGTATTTGATTATCTAGACTAAAATTACTTTCTATCATTTTGGCCTCTAATTGCCTAGTCTCATCCTTTGATTCCTCTATAGGGTAATTAGGATTACTTAATTTCACTAACTTATCCATCTTAGTCTCTTCTATCTAATGTTGATGATAATGCATAAGTCTTTGGCCATTTACTAGGAGTGAGTTAGCCAAGTCTTCAATAGGTGTAATTAGGACACTATCATTACTATGGGGTTGTAATACTAGATATGGATCTTTCCACCAAATTAATTTTCCTAGAAATTTGTGTACACTCATGTTGTATATCAAGACTTTATCTCCTTCAAAAAATCTTTGTATAGCAAAAATTCATTTTTTTCTTGATTATTCTTTATTTAGCAAGCTCATGAATGCGTAATTTGTCAAGTTCATGAAGTTGGATCACCCTAAATTTTTAATTAAGCTCATCATCAAAATTTAGTTAGTGTGCTAATCTTAGAGATTGGTATTTTATTTTGACAAGTAGCAAAGATTATTTACCACAAACTAACTGATAGGATGAATAACCTAAATGTGGTTTATAAGTAACCCTATAGGCCCAAAGTGCATCTTGTAATTTTCTTGGCCAATTCTTTTTTCTAGCACAAATAGTTTTAATTAAAATTTCTAGGATGATTCTATTAGCATTTTCAACTTGACCATTAGTTTGAGGATGGTAGGTAATGTTTATCTTATGTTGTATTTGATAAATTTTAAGAAAATTTTCCATTATCTTAGTTATGAAATTAGTTCCCTAATCACTAATGAATGCATGTGGAGTTCCAAATCATGTTAAAATATGTTCTTTTAGAAAAGCTACAACTACTATGACACCATTTGTTGGTGTAGCTTTAGCCTCTACCCATTTAGTAGCATAATCTATACATACTAGGATATATTAACATCTATGAAAGGTGGAAACAATCCTAGAAAATCTATGCCCCAAACATTGAAAGGTTCTATTATTCAAATAGGATTGAGTGGCATTTCTTGTCTTTTTATCATTGCCCCTAAATTTTGACACCTATCACACCCTTAAACATATGTGTGAACATCTTTAAAGATAGTAGACTAATAAAACCCACTTTGTAATATTTTTATAGTTATTCCATGACTATCAAAATGTCCTCCCCTAAGGTCATCATGACACATTCAAAGGATTTCTTATTTTTTCTCTTCTGCAATATAGCTTCTCACCACTTTTTCCCTAAAGATGTGATAGAGGTATGGTTCATTCAATATGTACCTTAATATTTTTTTTAGAAAATACTTCTTTTTTTGTTAACTACATTAACTTGGGGTTTTCATTGTGGCTAAATAGTTTGCTGTATTAGCAAACCATGGGTCCTTTTTTACTAGAAAGAGTTGTTCATCATGGAATTTATTACTAAATGATCCTCTTTTTCTATTTTCTTCTAATGTTTCAATTCTAGAAAGGTTATCTACCACAACATTTTCTCTATCCCTTTTATCTATGATTTTAAGGTTAAATTCTTAAAGTAGAAGACATCACCTCATAATGATAGCATTTTCTATCTTTTTGTTGGTTGGGAACTTTATGGTTTAATGATCACTATATTCCCTACTTTTGTATCATATTAAGTAATGTCTTAACTTATCTAGAGCATACATAATTGCAAAAAGTTCATTTTTAGTAGTTAGGTAATTTACTTGAGCCTAATCCAAACTTTCAAAAACATAGTAAATTACCCTAGACTTATTTTCTATATATTGATTGAAAATTACTCCAATAGTGATGAGTGGCGAGGTACCCCTACACTCAACCATATGAATATGAGTGTTTCATGCATGATCCGGTTGAACTCCACAGATAGGCTAGTTGTGGTATCTAGATAGTTACTCATTGATCGCAATTTGCTATCTTCCCACCTAGACTAGTATATGCTTTGTCACGTATGGTTTAGTCCAGAGTGAGGTGTATGATGTGTTCCTAAACTAATGCTACTCCTAGAGACAATGGAAAGTAATCTTAGCTAAGCTAGGAGGAAAAGGGAGAGAGAGTTAAACTAAGAGGAGATAGGGAGAGAGAGTCTAAACTAGCCTAAGTGTGATGAGCATCCATTCCTTAATCATCCATACACAACTTAGGCCTTGTGCACTACTACCACTAGGATTACGAAGCGCATGGCCCAAGTACGCTACTGGGATACCAAGTAGTCACACGTAGATGCTCGTGATTAAGTCGTACTCATTCCATGTTTAATAACAATAAATAACAATAATATTTAAGTAATTAAACTATGTGAATGTTGCAATGATGAAGTAATCTTAATCTTTATTTTTGGTCATGTGCGTGTCCAAATATGTCACACTTAAATAAAGGTGTCGTACAATTACAATCATCACACTGCAGGCATGCACTGGGAGATAGGGTTGAGAGGAACTAAGAAATGAAATAACTTCTAAAAATAAGTGAAAAACTAACTATCTTAAAACTTAAAGAACTAACTCCTCTCGTGTGCCTACATGTGTATTTATAGGCTCACACAGGAGTCACGATATTGTGTATCCAATATCGTTATTTGGGCTATGATATCGGCTACCTGATATCGTGAATCTGATATCGGGGTCCGATATTGCAGTCGTAGCCTAATGAATCACAATTCATCAGATAGCCATATCAATAGCATCATACATTAAGTGAAAAGGAAAATCCCAATTAGGTAAATTAAGCATTGGCGTGAAAGTTACATTTTCCTTAAGTTCTGTAAAGGCTTCTTGAGAATCATCAATCCATGTAAAAGGAACATCATCTTGTAAAAGTTTATAAAGAGGTTTAGTATTTTTGAGAAATCTTTAATAAACTCCTATATTATTTGGCATGATCTAAGAATCATCCATTTTAATTCCTTCTTTAGAGATTACATATCCTAAAACCACATATCTTGTTACCATTAAATGACTCTTTTTCCAACTTAATTTTTAATTTTTCTCTATGCATTTGTTCAAGACATATTCTAATTAATTTAACATCTATTTTTAAGTATCTCCATACAATAAAGAATCATTCATAAATACTTCTACATATTCTTCTAAGATGTTAGAGAAAATAGATATCATCGCTCTTTGAAAGGTAGCAGGTGCATTACAAAGACCAAAAGGCATTCTTATATCGACAAAGGTACCATATGGGTAAGTAAAATTTTTTTTATGCTAATCTTTTGGGATAATGGCTACTTTATTTTAGCCACTAAACCCATCTAAAAAGCAATGATAGTCATTCCCTTATAATCTTTTAAAGATTTGGTCTATATAAGGTAAAGGCAAATGATCCTTTTTAGTACTTTGATTAAGTTTCCTAGAATCCACACAAACTAGCCATTTATCTCCCCTTTTAGGCACCATTGTGATGGGACTTATTCATTCACTATTAGCTATTGGGCAAATAATTTCATTCTTTCAAAGATTGGAAATTTCATCTTTAACAATTTGCTTTAGGGTTGGATTGATTTTCCTAGGAGGAATTCTAATAAGTTTAACATTACCTTCTAGATATATGTGATGTTAACATATGTTAGGTGAGATTCCATAGAGGAGATTCTCATAACTTCATGGAAATTCCTTGGATTTTCTTTTTAATATTTTAATTAATTTATTTTCTTAGTTGATGATCAATTGAGAGTTTATTATTAATGGTTTATTCTCATCAAGGAAAATGTACTTAAGGGTATTAGGTAGTTCCCTTACTTTTAGAGAGTTATTGGTTAGTGATTCAATATTATCCCCAATAATTCTTGATCCTAAGTTTAAAATTTTATTCAAAAGATTTTGTTACTCTATAGTGCAAGAATCTAAGGGTCCCTCATCAAAATTATTGAGTACTAAAGTTTCCCTATCTTCTACCATGGTAGATGTTGGTATTGAATAAAGCATTCTAGATTTTTTAATATCTTGATTTATTCACTCTACCTTTGCCTTTTCAAATATATTAAATGTAAAAGTAAGATTGATAAAGGTGAATTGAAGTCACCCTAACCTACAATTGATTATAGCATTAGTTGTTGCTAACCAAAGTCTTTCAAGAATAACATGGAAACAATATGAATCCTTAACTTCCAATATAACAAAATCTATGGGATATTTTCCTCTCTACTTCCACTATCAAATCTTCAACTATTCCCATAGGTTTAACTATTGAGCCATCAACTAAGGAAATTGACATATTTACTTCTCTAATATTTGCCAAGTCTAGTACCTAATCCATTACACATGACATAATATTAATGCTAGTGCTTAGATCTAATAGGGCATTTTTGATACTTTTTTCATTAATTTTTATAAGAATTCTTGGGACTCCTAGGTCTTGGTATTTGGGAATCTCATAACTATGTATAAGCTAAGATAAATTATCAACCAAATATACTTGTCTAAGAATCTTTTATTTTCTTCCTTTTGTACATAAATCCCTTAAATATTTTGCATAAAGTATAGTATCTTTTATAGCCTACCCAAGTGGGATATGTAAGTACAATTTGATAAAAATTTTCTTAATGTATGTTTTAGTGGATAAATCTTCTTGTGATCTTTTGGGAAATTATGGTGAAATTATTTTGCTACTGACTAATGATGATGGGTATGTTGAAGGTTGTCTTCTTGACTCTTCCTCCACTTGTTCCTTACGTACTTATTTGTCTAATATAGGTCTTTTGTCTAACTAACATTCCATTTGTATCTCCTTAACTTGGTCTTTAAAACTAATATTTCTTATGAAGTTTTAGTTTTATAGTCTTCCCACTTCTTATAGCGATGAAATTTAGTCATTCCTTGCCTTTTCTTTAATTTGTGGGGTTAGATTTAGCTTAGGAAGGTAAGCCACTTCTAGATATGTCTTGAAATCATCTTTAGGTTTTAGTTACAAATTACCTATTTCAATCAATAAAGGCCATTAAACTTTGGGTTTAGTAATCCAATTGCTCATTAAATAGATTTCTAAATGTTCTGTAATTATTTTGAGAAATTAGTACTAGTTGTTGGTAGACAAATAATGATTTAAATAAAGCCAAAGTTTGATTTCTAATTTGTTAAAATGATCTTATTGATTCTTGAACCTTTTCACTACAATATACTAAGGCTGGAAAAGTTGTGGTGTCATGTTGCTTATTTCCACATAGATTATAGACTTTCTCCTAAGAAAAATGAGATTTTTTTTCTTAATTAATTTGGTTAAATCATCGACTTTCTTATTTAGTTTCTTAGTTTTATGAGTTAAACCTTGCATGACATCAGGTTTTGTCAAATATCTATTTTGATCTACTAAGAAATTAATAATTCTCTAACCTTCCTCGAGTGTGACATTTAAAATGTTTCCCCCACAAGAAAAGTCTACATTTTTTCTACAATATGGTAACAAACCTTCTATAAATATTTTAATTAATTAATGGGCTGAAAAACCATGATTGAGATTTTTAATACATAGTTGCTTAAATCTATCAAAAGAATTTTCATAATCCTCATCTTCTTTTTGTGTAAAACTCATTAGTTTTTCCTAAGTGTATATAACCTATCATTAGAAAGGAAGTGTTGGATAATTGTTGCCTAATGAGCGACAAGTATACGCTATGCCTAATCATAAAAAACATTAGCATTCACTCAATGATCTAGTCGAATTCCAAAGACTTTAGGTTTCTAAGTACACTAGTTCTAGGAGGTGAAATCAATGTCTTTCCAGTTCCACTTGCGAAGTTCAAGTGTATGGTTAAGTATAACTAAGGCATATGATTTTTATCATTTTCATCTTTTATAGTTTAAGTTGCCTATGGACAAGAATAAAGAATAAAGTAATTAATTTCTTAACTAATCTAATCTAATTACTAGCTAATATTTATCTAATCCTAACATAAGCATCCATTCCCACTTGTTGTACACATTCTGAACACATTATAATGCCACTGGGCTGCCAAACATTAAGTGTTACTAGGATTACCAAGTGCCAAGTGTATGCTCAAAGTGATCATACTTATGTGTTGCTATTAAATCAATATTAATTAATTACTTAAAACATTAAGGTAAATTGCATGAATGTTAAATGCATAAGAAAATAATTAATCTAGTCCAATTTCTACAAGGTTTATCAGAAAAGCTCATCTTTATTGACATCCACACTGAAATGCTCAAGTACAATAGTGCTTGAATAAAGATTCGTACACTCTTTAACTCCTACTATGAGCACTTAGAAATATATTAACTCTCAAATGGAAAAATTGCAAATGCTTTGCTACAACTATGAAAAGATTGCCAAAAATGTAGCAGGAAGATGCACATTTATAGCCGGAAACAGGGTGCCCCATTGATAGGTACACATCAATGGGTTAAACCATTCATCAATATGGCCCAATGACTAACTCATCATACCCCCATGATTGAATGAAAACCCATCCTTAAGTTTCTTACAAAATTTGGGAAGGTATGGGGTTATTGACTAACTACAAACACAAAAAGGAAATACAACAAAAATTGAGTGCCCAAGTGTATGGTTTATAATCATTACAAAATTTTAGTGTTCAAGACAACAAAATTGAATAGTAGGATAAAACTGACAAACACAACTTCTTGAATGGCATGAAGACGATGAAGAAGTTCAAATGGTCCTAGGTGGTGGAGGCTCCTAAGGTTTTGAAGAACCTTGTCCTGCTTCAAGCGCACACGGTGGTTAAGGTAGTTGTTGTGGTTATCTTGTGGCAGTTGCAACTTTTGGCATCCAATAGTTCCTTCATCTTCTCCTCCTTACTTTAGGGATCATTCATGGTCCATGTTGAAATGGGAATATCCCATGGACAAGGCATTGCAAGGAATAGCTCCTTCACATTCATGAACTAGGCAACAAATGATTTACATTCAATGTCAAATGCTCTAAGTACATTCTACAACTCATGGTAGCCATTCATTCTTTTGGGTAGGTTCTCAAAAGTTCATATTTAATTAGTTAACTTCATCTTGAGAACCTCAAGTTCCATGTTTGCTATCTCAAGCTTCTGCTTGGCCTCCTTATGGTTCTTGAACTCTACCTCGTACAACAAGTATGAGTTGGCCACTTTCTTTTTCAACTCTAACCACATCCTTTTGGTAGTCAGCATTGTCAAGTTTGCATAATGGAGATTGGCAAGCTCCATGTACTTAGTCATCTCCTCAATTTACAACTCTTTCAGGTAGATTTCAACCTTTTTGTATGCATTCAACCCATCAAAGATAGGCTACTAGACATCACCTCCTTGCTAGAGGGCCTCATTGACTTTTGCCTTTGTCAATTGGATTTCCTTTTCGTTAATTTCTTTTTGCAATCCCACTTGGTCCCTATAATTATTTTTAATGCTTTCAAACTTCAAGGCCTTATTTTTTTAGGTGATAATCTTGAGTACAGATTTTTGGCATAAGGCACGAACTTCCTCCATGGAGAGGTTTTGGTTTTCTACTGCTAATCTCCATAAATTTCATTGGTTCTCCAATGAATTGCCTCACTATTTGTTGCATTATCATAGTCTTGTGAGAGAGACATTGTTGTGAATTATGTGTGACTTATTTGCAATTACTTTATTTTTAAAAAATATATTGTTAATTATTTATTATAGCAATCTTGTATGATTTAACTAATCTAGATAACTAGCATCGTCCTTGGCAATGGCACTAATGATGAGTGGCAAGGTACCCCTACACTCAACCATATGAATACGAGCATGTATGCGCGATCCAATTGAACTCCATAGATAGACTAGTTGTGGCATCTAGATAGTTACATGTTGATTGTAGTTCGTTGTCTTCCCACCTAGACCAGTATTTGGTTTATCACATATGGTTTAGTCCAAAGTGAGGTGAATGATGGGATCCTAAACTAGTGCTACTCCTAGAGACGATGGAAAATAATCTTGACTTAAGCTAATAGGCAATAAAAAGTGAAATATAAACTAGCCTAAGTGCGATGAGCATTCATCCTTAATCATCCATGTGCATCTTGGACCTTGTGTACTACTTTTGGGATTACCAAGCACACATTACTTGAGCACTACTAGATACGCTACTAGATCACCAAGCAGTTACACTTAAATGTTCGTGATTAAGTTTTACTGATTCTGCATTTAACAACAAGAATAGTAAATGATGATAAAGAAATATTAATGAAGAAAACAATAAATAATAATTAACAATTAAAGTAATTAAAAGCTAAGTGAATGCCACAATGATGGAGTAATCCTGATCTTTATTGTTGATCATGTACATATCCAAGTACATCACACTTGAACAAAGGTTGCGTACAATTACAATCATCACATTGCAGGCACGCATAGGGGAAAGCACTAAAACTGATTAAAAACTAACAAAAAGACTTTACTCTAAGATTTCACAAAAAACTTCCCCCTTCCTATGCGCTCGAATGTTTTATTGATAGGCCTACACAGAAATCACGATATCATGTATTTGATATTGTTATCCAAGCTGCGATATCGTGTACCTGATATCGAGGCCTGGAAAACCATGATTCATCAACAATGCAAATAGAAACTAATCTTTTATGAATTTGACCAAATTCACTGAAGCACAACAGATCCTCCAATTTCAATTTTAATAAAAGTAATAATCCAATTTTTCCATTGAGTATGAAATCAAAATTTTCAATTAGCTAAACAACTAGATTTAATCCAGTATCTAATAAGAAGTTTCTAGCTTTCATCACCTTATAAAGCTCTTAAATTTTATTTGGCAATAATTAATATTCCTTGATGATAAGTTGGAGGAAAACTCAACCAACATTTTTTTCAAAAGCAAAAAAGTTCTAATTAACTCAAGGAAAGTAATCAAGAATATCATTTTTTTCCCAAGAAAAATATCTAATTAGTTGTTCTAATTTCTCATATGATCTTTTAGAAGGAGTCATAAAGAAAGAATAATATACATGAGTAGAATACAAGGTCCTAAAAGCAATAGCAACCATGAATCTTTGTACTAAAGATAATAATTTGCTAACTTACTTACTAATTTTCTAACCAAATTTATCAAGAACTTTCTTTAAAAAATGACTAGCAGAAGCTAAGGGATAACAATGAATACCTAAAATAGTAATAAACATAGAAAGTTGAGTTCAACTTCAAGGAAAATTAGAAAGCTCATAAGGAATATCTCCAACCTTAGATCTCATAGCATGAGTTTTGTTCCAATTAATGACATAACTAAAGGCTTTACAAAAAATTAGGTACAATGAAGGACAACACTTAAGTTAATTTTAGTTTTTTTATTATAGAAAATTATCATTTGCAATCTTGCTATTAATAATTTACTTTTAAACACCAAGTAAAGATAAATCTTTGGTCCTATATTAAGAGAGATAGTGCTATAAAATATAACCAAAAGCTTCTAGCAACGAGAATAAAAAGATGAATAAGAGAATAGCCTTACCTTATATAGGAGGGAGGGAGTGATGTGTGTTCAACTCATAGCCTGGCCTTATATAGGGTGGGAGGGGGAGGGGCATGTCAAATCCATAGCTTTATCTTAAATAAAGAGGAGGGGGGATGCTGGGTGTGGGGGAGGTGGGTTGGGTTGGGGTGTCAAATCCATAGCCTTGCTTTAGAGATCTTTGAAGAGTAATAACTAGAGAACATCTTTTGTTAATACATATCTTGGCACTAACCTCAGAAAACAACAATTTAACATGAGAGATAAAGAAGAACCTAGGTTTAACTCTTGTAATATAGTAAATATAAAAGGCCGCCCTATTATGTCATAAGCTTTTGCATAATTTAGTTTAAGAACAATATCCTATTCAGTATTTATGATCAAAGTCATGGCTTTTACAACTATGAAAATATTATCAAAAGTAAATCTACCTAGAGAAAAACCTATTTATTCTATTTTAATTAGTTGAGTTAGATAGATTTAAACTTTTAAAATAAATGCCTTAATAATAATCTTATAACTACTATCCAATAGAGTAATAAGCCGCTAGTGATTGATGTCAAATCTATTACCTAATTTTGTTATGAGTTTTATCAAATTTTTAGAAAGAGCTTCTTATACATGTTGAAAAAATCTACAATAATATCACCCCAAAATTCTTTATGAAACAAATAGGGTAAACCCTTTGATGAACTGTTGCATATTCTAATACTCAACCATACAAGTCACAAGTGTTCACACATGATCAAATCATAATCTATTGATGGGCAATGTAAGTATACTAGTCATTGATGTTAAGTTCATGATTGTTGTTTTTCCACTTAGAGTTAGCAAGGTGCAAATCATATGGTTTAATTCTTAGTGAGGTATATGATAAACTGATGTTGTTTGGCTTTAAATGTGCTAAATGCTAACATGGTAGAAATGATTGTAAATTCCAACTCTAAGTGCAATGAAAATATAAGACTATTCTATCCTATTAGTGATAAGTAGTTGCTCCTGGTTTTCTATGTGGGTCCTATAACAATTT
Organism: Gnetum montanum; assembly: GCA_015680685.1. NCBI lineage: Eukaryota > Viridiplantae > Streptophyta > Gnetopsida > Gnetales > Gnetaceae > Gnetum > Gnetum montanum. Next base: position 1,974,165 of record MNCI01026832.1, read on the forward strand.
TCTTTTTATTTTCTTCTTCTAGTGTAGTTAGAGCCTTGGCATGGACATACATTTGGGCTTATGCCACTGAAGCATTTCATACTACCTTTTTCTTTTTCATCTTCATTTGGGTGTTTTTAGCCATCAATTGGCCAATTTATTCACTCCTATATTATTTTAGTTGAACAAGTGCAACATATTATGCAGGTTCTTACCTTTTCACTCTTAGTGTGACCAATTTTTCTTGTAACCTATGCACCTCATTTTCAGCATGTTGCATTCTAGTTTCAGCCATGATCAACTTGCCCTTGGTTAAAACTAGTTGTGACTACACTGCAGTGATATCACTAGGGATATCGAAGAGATTTTGAATCACTTGACCTATTTGTAATAGTTGGTTCAGTATGCTCTTCTAGGGCCATGGATGTTCTAGCTATGGTTTCTACATCTCTTACTATAGCTAGATCAGCCAATGACATAGTGAGAACATTAAAGGTTTCTTTGATATGATCTGTAACAACTTCATCTATTCCTACTACATCTTGATGTTGCATCATCGCTACTATGGTTCATTCTCCTATTTCTAACATTACTTGGAAGGATGCAGTATTTCTAGATATTTATTGTATCCAATCCTCGTCCTCTCCTTCCTACAATGAGATTTCACCACTTGCAGGTCTTGTTGTTATGATAGGCTTATTTGGATTTTCCCTACATCCTATACATACTTGAGATCTCTGGGCTTCCCAAACTTATTATTTCAACAATTTGTTGCAAATGGCTCAGCGAGGATCTATAATCTTATTATGCTAGAGGAGCACTTGGCCCTAGTCTATTAGTGGCTGGTGTTAACCCACTAGGTCCTAGTTACTCCATTCCCATGGTTGGAATGTTTTTTGCTAATGTAAGCTCTGCTGCTCCTTTAGTGCCTATTGGTTTCTTCACTTAATCTTTCTTTGGCAGCATCAGTTTGGAGATTTTAGCATAAGACGAATTTTAGGCTTTTCAAAGTACATCATTAGTGTAGCCCAAGATTCCTACTTGTTGGCACAACCTTCTAATGAGATAAGGAAATGACACTATGAGTTTCTCTATCTTATTCTCCTCAAATCTTCTTTGGATCTCTAAAAATAATAGATGAGCTAGGTTGGTCAAGAATTTTCCCATCAAGATGGGACTTCCTTTAGTGGCATAGGTGGAAATTATGTTTAGTCTCTTTGTTGGAAATAGGTAATATGTCCTAATTATAAAATAAATCTTTTCAATTGTAGACAATCCACTATATTCTTTTTTGCTTATTCCATAAGTCCTTTGTAGCCATAACTTCTCTATGTCGAACCTGGTAGATATTCAAGTAATGTTGGCTTAGACATTTGGAATATTTGGTGCCTTTGCTATGGCTTTAACTGAGTATGACACTGTGATATCCTCTATTTTCTTTGTAGCATCATCCTATGTGTTGTTTTAAAATTGGTCTACTTCCCCCAAGTACCATTCACCATTACTTGAGATAGTAGGCCACAGAGGAGAGGCTTGCAGTTGTTCATGAACTTCAGTAGGAGCAAACTCCATGAACAATTTAAAATTCAATTTCACTATGATAGTGGACATGATGGACTTCTCCTAGATGGCTTGAAGACACTCATTAGAGAGTGTAAGGCATTGCCCTTGCTCAAGAGTAGGTAGTGCGTTAGCTTCTACCTACACGAATGAATTCCTCTATTGTAGGTGTTAGCTAATGGATGCTATAGGATTGGGCCTCTTGCTCTATAAGTGGAGTTTATTCTCTAGTTCATCCTCTTCCCCTTCCCCTAAGTCTTTTCTCCCTTGGTTGTGAAGGTCCTTCTACCTTGGATCTCTTGGGAGACATCTGCAATCATGAATAATTTTAAAATTACACAACTATTTTAAAGAAAATATCTAATGATTCATAAGTAGAATTCTTGTGTTTGATCAAAATTATTCCTTAATGTCAACTTTAGTTCTAATTGGAGTTGTAGAGTTAGAAAAATTTGTAACTTGGATATATCCTTCTTGAAGAAAAATCCATTATTGAAGAATTTTTTAATTTTTACATATAAATTTATTTGTTATGACATATCAATATTGTTAATTTATTGTTTAAAGTGTGTTTGAATGATTACTTGGAAAGAATCATTAGGTCTATTAGCATAGGCTTGTTAGTTTTAAATATAGTCTTTTCTTTTTGCTCTTACCCTTACTTTGTTCTACCAAGTGTTAGAAAAAATGAATATAATTCACAAAAACGACATGTAGTACTTATTCCCATGACTACGTTGGTTACTTCATGAGCAAAAGAAAAAAGAATGACTAAAATCAAAGTTGTGATAAGGAAGATATGGCTCTCTAAAGCTTAGGGATCAGAAAAACAACATGAACTCCCTACATGTGAAATGAGAGAATGAAAAAATTTTCTAAGACCTCATTCATTTATATAGATTTTTATTTGGGATACATCATAGATATGACATTGTGGATGTGATATCGCAAGGGTTAATACATTGTATCTATAATATTTTTGGGAAAATTTTCAATATTTTGTGTGGTTTCTAATGAAAAACTTAAATAAATTGAATAGTTTGGAAGGTATACAGATGGTCCAAATGATTCTTAATCATAGGTGATGCTCACAATCTAAGAGTTTGTCATCTAAAGTATGTGAAAGGAGTATGGGCAAGATAATTTGATTAAGCTTTGTAGGAGATGGTTGGTCAAAATTACCGAAGATATGATCGAAGATGAGTTTATAGGAAAAATAACAATGATCGTATGAATGTTCTGAAGGTACAAGATGATTTGGAATTGGTCATTAGGTATGAAGCACAAGAGTTATACAAGTGGATCCTCCCTAAAATAGGCTCCTACCTTTAGCGCCCTTGCATAACCATACCTACAAGTGTTTATAGGCACTTAAGGAGATGAATGTAAAACATACCTATCTTCAGAAAACACACATGTTAGCATTGTCCCAATACCAAAATAACACTATATTATACAAAACTATCAAATTATGATTATATTTAATAGTTAGGTGAAATGGTAGTAGTAGATATTATAGAAAATGGGACGTGAGATGTCATACAATAGGCATAATGAATTCTATGTGTGATGTATGGTTAAATTGATCATTAGCCCTTCTATCCAAGATCCAAACCATGTCCATACCACTTATCAATGACATCATAATCTATCATCTCAAAACTAACAACTACAACACTACCACAACTATAAGAAATATTAACACTTGGCAATGAAGTTCAAGGAAGCAATTTATTAACAATACATGTTATTTTTAAAGGAGACTTGGCCATTGGACAAAGGAGTGCCTTCAAGAATGGGTAACATCTCTTTCTAGGGACATGGAAAGGTAGCACTTATTTTGGATATACTTTCATTTTTCATTAGAACTTAAGTAAATAATACAACTTAATAGTAGAATAGGACTTATAGCAGTAGTCTTAGAGAATCCACAAATCCCCTTGATGTCACATCCTTTTCATTCCCACTTGGTCCTTCACATTTCTATCTAGGCATAATGATCACAAATTTATTTTATTTATATTATGAAAAGAATGTCATTATATCCATGGTAAGAACCTCTTATTATTGGAAATGAGTGGATGGATGATGTGGTCTCACTATAGATGCAATCAGTCCTTTAATGATTTGATAACATAAGGTGAAATTCTCATTGTTTTGACTATATCTTATTTTATTCCTTTACACTTTATTAGAAAAATAAGAAAAAATATGTACATGAAAAATAGTAAAAATTACTGAAGAATGAGAAATAGGTAAAAAGAAAAAACATATTGATGAGTCATGATATCGGACCCCTGATATTGGCTATCGAAGGTGCTGAAGCGATATCGAGCATGTGATGTCGGAACCTGTCTCGTTGCCTATAAATAAGAGGTTGGGGCACTTGGTTTGGGTATTAGTTTTGTAGTCCCTTAGCTGAACCCTTGTAGTTTTTCCTTTCCAAAGTTAGAATTATTTTTGAGTGTCTACAATAGGAGTCATAGAGTGAACGGATCTTTATTTGAGCATTGTGTACTTGAGCATACCTTGTGATCGGAAATAAAGACAAAATTTATGATAAACCTTGCAACATTCAGAATAGTTTAATTATTGCATTTAATGTTATTTACTATTATATGATGCTTTCATTAGTTAATTAATGTTATTTTTACCAAATTATTGATTATTGATTGTCAATGGAATTAGCACACCTAGCACGACCACTTCGAGCATGCGTGGAATGCTTGGTAACCCAGTAACAACTAGCATTTGGTAATCCTAGTAGCATTACACTAGTTCAAGATGTGTCTAGAAAGTGGGAACGAATGCTAGTGTTAAGATTTGATTTATATTAAAGTTACAAAAATCCATTATTTAATTAAATCTTTCATTGCACACCCTTAGGAGATTAAGATAGAAAAGATAAAAAGCATAAAAATCATATACATCAAGTTTACTTAAACATACAATCATGCCTTATAAGTAAGCTTGGGAAGACAATGACTGCATAACCCATCCTTGTTCTATGTAAGTGCATAAGTACTTAATCCTTGGAGTTTGACCAAATCACGCGTGAACGCTTGTATTCATATGGTTAGGCATAGGGGTACCTCGCCACTCATGATTGGCATCATTGCTAGGGATTTTGTTGTTTGTGCACTGATTAGAACTTAGGAAATCCTTCCATCATTGGAACAAACCCTTAGGGTTGGTTATCCTACAATCATCAAAAAAGATATTGCACACTGAATAATCAATCATGTCTCCTTCTTCTTATGAAAGTGCTTCACTGCCTTGGTCTAACACCATGAACAATCAAAGGCGGAGTGCACATGATGATCTGCCAGTGCCCCAACAGTTTTTCTTGGTATACACTCATCCTGATGAGTATGTACCAGACTTTACCTTTATCCTCCACCATGATAAACAATTGCGATGGTGTGATTTAGAAGGTAACATAGTGTTACCTCCCGATCACTCAATCCCAAGCATGCTTCTTCATCCTCTCACACGAATTAGTATGTAGCACTTACAGTTAAAGTACGTTGTAATTGAACATGACTTGAAAGAGTATCAACCCATGGAGGCACAACATCAAAGGGACCTACAATAGGAGAGACATTACAAATATGTGAAGGGGAAGTGGCCTCAGGATGTCCCGTATGTCCTAAGTAAAAATGAGGATGGTGAACCTACCTCAGGAGGTTTTCCATGGAATGATGTTCCTCTTATTAACCACGGTCAAGGAGTTGTGTATAAAAACCTTCACTCAACTATTCATAACCCAAATTCTGATACCAACGGACACAAAGGGTCCAAAAAAGGAACATGAACGCATGACAAAGATGGACATTCCTATTGTAATCACGATCGAGGCCGTGACCACCAAAGAGAAGGTAGCAGGCACCATCACAATGCCAGTCCTCCTTCTTCTTCACCTTCATCATCTCCTTCCCCCTCTTCTTCAATATCTAAAGGCAACTGCAAAGGGAAAGACTATGAGGACAATGGTAAGCGAAATAGAGATCATAGACAAAATAGTTAAGAAAGGGGACGAGGGCATTCTAGAGAGACACATCACGAAATAAGGGAGAGTAGGGAACAACATAGGCATCATAGACGCCATAGATAGCATGATCACGATGAACCCCTACTAGGAACCAAAAGTATGTTAGATATAACAAAGATTGTTAGGATTCCAAGAAGGCACTAGAAGGACAGTAGGATCGAAAGACTAGACGTGAATAACATCCCATGATTTGAAGGGGAATACAATGATAATCCTCAAAACCATTTACAAGCATTCCAAAACGCATGTGCCTTACAAAATATAGAATTTGAGTGGCAAAAATTAAAGTTATTTCCATGGATACTGATCAAGGAAGTGGAAAGCTAGTACCAGTCCTTAGAACTGGAATCCATTTGTCGATGGAGTACCATGTTATAGCTATTCAATGATAAGTATCAAACATACTCCTGAGTGTCCAACCTATGTAAGCAAATCCAAGGATGGAAACAAGGAGAACAAAAACCCTTGGATGCTGCCATGGGCCAATATTATACCTTATTACATCGTTGCCCCAGTCATGGTTACTCACAAAAGGAACAAGTACACCATCTCGTAGATGGGCTTAGGTACAAAACACAAAGAACCCTTGGGACTTACGCCCAAGGAAGGCTATATGAGCTTAGATCCCATCAAATACAAATATTTTTGGAGCAAGTTGCCAAGGAGGAAGGCAAGTTGAGAAAAATAAAAAGTGCAAAGGAGTACAACAGAGATCCTTTCTTCTAAAAGAAGAAAATTAAATTTTGCGAAGATGAAGAAGAGTCACCACTTAAAGAGATGGTAAATAGAAAGACTTTGCCAATTCAAAAATTTGCATCAAAAGTATCGACAAAGGTGGATCAAATGTGGAACTCCCTAGATGATAAATTTCAAATTGTTCTAAAAATAGTAGAGGAGTTTAGAGAACAAAGTAGTGACCAAGAGAGAAGAAAAAAGAAAGAAGTTGAGTATGCATGTAATAGGGGTAAGGGCAAAGTTTCTGTCATTGAAGAGGTTATAGATTCGGACACAAACAATGATGGTAAATGTGAGATATGCCAATATGACCATCCTAAAGGATGTTGCCCAGCAGTGTCACATTTGCAAGAGTATGGGGTGTATGCACTAAACCCATGATTAAATAGACAACAAACACCCAAAAGGTTACCTTATCCTCAAGGTAATCCAAGGCAATTCCACCAACCCTTAACATATTATTTGAGTGGAGCTCCACCACCATCAAATAAATAGTATCAATAGTGGTAACACCCACAATCATGGGGAATGCCACTACCATGTCAACAATATCCTTACCATCAACCTAACCCATACGAGTATTACATTTAGCAGTTGATCTTTCCACGTGACTCTACTAGTCATGTTGCTCCTCAACCTCACTACTAGATCCATGAGTACTATAGAACTCCTTCTCCTAGAAGTGATGTTCCACATACATACTATCCTTCTCATCCGACTACACCTCTTCCACCCTTAGCTTGATTACCACATACTCCAACTATGCAAGGCAAGCTTCCTACCCAGTTGCAACAACATAACGCTACAAGGGTTGTCAATCCTCAACCTACTATTGGTTTGGACAATCAATCAAAGAAGAGACCTTTCTTTAGAACCAATAGTCCAACCAAGTCCTTACAACCACAAGTGGCTAATTCTCCAAGTGCCTCACCATCATTCAAATCCTTAAAGCTTCCTTTGAACATAAAATCGCACTCAAACCACACTATCATGTTGACTCATGCCATCACTGATTAGATTAAAGCTAACCATCTTCTTAGGAAATTCTATGATCCTAGAAGTCCTCTTATATATTTGCAAATCACTGAGAATGAGCCTTGCAAAGCTCTTTTGGATTTAGATTTTGGTGTTAACTTAATCTCTCAAGAAATGGACAAAGCCTGGAACCTGCCTCCTCTAAAAAAGAGTAACATTTGTTTAGAGTTAGTCGACCAATCCATCACTATTCCATTGGGACTAGTGGAGGACATTGTCACCACTATTTGTAGGTGGTCGGGTCTAGTTGATTTCCTAGTGATTCAAGTCAACAACTACAAGGGGGACTTCCCAATCATAATGGGAAGAGCATGGCTAAGTACAATTGATGCGTGCCTAGGAATACGTGATCTTTCTCTAGAAATATCAAAAGAAAATATGTTTAGAAAGATTGAGAAGAAGAAAGTTCCATGCATCGCATACAGTGACACAAGGTGTAACTATGTGTAGAAGTCCTAGTTTGTACAATGCTTAACATTACCTACATGCAACCAGTGTGCACAAATAAGTGACATACAAAGATGTCTATATGTAGCAACCACAAGATAGAAAGGCACCTAGTGGCTGACATTTGACCAAGAGAGCAATTCAACTATATGCATGGAACCAACTAAGAGCCTAACTTGTGCCTATATTGATAGCATAAATGCATTAGAGCAAGTCCATCATCAACTTCCAAGTATTGAAATCGAAAATATTAGCTAGGGGAAGTTGAAAATCCTTGATGAGTTTAAACAAGAGCCCCTCGAATTAAAATTGTTGCCCACTGGTATGGAGTACACATTTCTCAAGAATGGAAAACTAGTAATCATTAATGCTAAGCTCACTCCTCAACAAAAAGAAAGATTGTTCAAGATGGTAAACAAATGGTAAAAAGCCTTTACTTGGTAATATCCCAAATTAATCAAAATAGATCCTAGGATATGCCAACATAGAATTTACACTAACTCCTCCATGAAGCCTCGCCAAGAACCGCAAAGGTGATTGAACCCAAAGCTTAAGCAAGTGGTTAAAGAATAAATTGAACAACCTCTAAAAGTTGGGTTCATCTACCCCATTGCTTATAGTGAATGGGTTAGTCCATTAGTTATTATGTCTAAAAAGGGGGGTAAATGGAGGGTGTGTATAGACTTTAGGCTACTAAACATGGCAACATTTAAAGACCATTTCTTATTGCCATTCGTTAACCAAGTCTTAGATACCATTACAGGGCATTGCTATTATAGTTTTCTAGATGGTTACAGTGGGTACAATCAAATTCAAATAGCACTAGAAGACCAGGCCAAGACTACATTCACAAGTCCTTGGGGAACTTTTGCATATAGGTAGATGTCATTTGGCTTATGCAATGCCCCAGCAACATTTCAACATTTGGTTTTAAGTATATTTCAGTAGCAAATAAAGAATGGTGTGGAGGTCTTTATGGATGATTTCTCCACCTATGGAGTAGACTTCGAACAAGCATTGGACTGCTTAGAGCAACTACTAAAACGATGTGTAGAAATGATCCTTAGGATCAATTGGTAGAAAAGCCACTTAATGGTCCAAGAGGGCATTGTATTAGGGCATAAAATTTTACAAACAGGGATAGAGGTAGATCTTGAAAAAATTAGAGTCATCCAAGCAATCACTCATCAACCTAAAACTATAAAAGACATTGGATCATTCCTTGGACATACTAGCTATTATAGACGCTTCATCAAGAACTTTTCAAAGATTGCAAAATCATTGGTGGAATTAACAAAAAAGGACATACCCTTTGAATGGACCAAGGAATGTGAGTTAGCTTTTCAAACCTTGAAGCAGAAGCTCATAGAAACACCCATTCTACAAGCTCCTGACTAGTCCAAACCATTCCACATAATGACTGACACATCTAATTTTGCTTTAAGAGCCATACTTACACAGTTAGATGACCAAAAACATCCCTATTACTTTCACTATGCAAGTCAAAGTATTGCTAGTGCATAACTCAACTACACCAAATAGAAAAAGAGTTAATGGCTATGGTGTTTGCACTAGAAAAATTTAGGCACTATCTATTAGGCTATAAGATATTTGTACACACATATCATAGTGTAATTCGATTCTTGATGAATAAACCAATAGTGAGCCCTCGCATCATACGATGGCTCGTGATCTTGCAAGAGTTCGATCTTACAATGATCAATCGTAAAGGCATTGAGAATGTTGTTGTTGATCATTTATCTCAGTTGTGATGGGACAACAAAGAGGATGAATACCCAATTTCTGATCACTTCCCTGATGAACTTCTCTTTGCAGGTGTAATAAACAATCGATTGCCCACAGATACAAATTGGTATAGTAGCATTCTCACCTATCTTCTCACACAAGAAACACCACAAGGGTTGGACATTAGAAAGAAATAATAGTTTCTCTACCAAGTCAAACATTTCATGGAGATCAACAGACACCTTTACAAGGTGTGTTCTGATGGCTTGGTTCGATGGTATGTTCCTGATGTAGATCAATTGAGAGTTCTCCAAGATGCTCATGAAGGCCCTTGTGGGAATCATTACACTGCGAGACAAATAGCCATTAAAATCTTGCTTGTAAGATATTATTGGCCTACATTATTCCAGGATGCTCATCATTTCGTCCAATCTTGTGAGTGCTACCAATGCGATGGGGGAATGACTACTAAAATGGAGGGTTCACAACAATGGATTCAATCCTTAAAATGCTTCGACATATGGGGTATTGATTTTATGGGGCCTATTACACCAATGTCCAATGGAAAAGCCTACATTGTTGTTGTTGTTGACTATTTTACAAAGTGGGCAAAAGAAACTGCTGTCACTGATTGTACATCATCGACCGCTGCACGATTTGTTCAACAACAAATCGTAAATAGGTTTGGCATGTCTCGTGCACTTATTTTTTATAATGGTACCCATTTTATAGGTGTCACTTTTCAGAAATTAATGCAATTCTTAGGAGTTGAGCATAAGTTGACTATACCATATCATCCTCAAGTGAATGGTCAAGACAAAATCACTAATAAGGAGATTACAAAAATATTGACACGAACCATTAGCAAATATAGGCAAGACTAGAGCACCAAACTGAATGATGCTCTTTGGGCATACCACTCCACATGAAAACTCCCTATAGGCTATTCTCCCTATGAGTCAATGTATGGTAAACTTCCAACACTTCCTATCCAAGATGAGCTCCATACACTATCTATAGCATGTGACCTTAACCTTGACCTTAGTCTAGCATAGAAGGAATAGTTAATGAACCTTAACTTGCTAGATGAAAAATGATTAGCCACCATAGCATCCAATGAACTACACAAGGCCTTTAACAAACAACATCATGACTGAAGAATTAGAAAAGTCAAATACCAACCATAAGATAGGGTTCTTTATTGGAATCTTGCACATGTGCCACAATGAAGTAAATTTCAAATGCTGTGGGAAGGACCTTATATCATTTATGAAACTTTTCCTTCAGGGGCCATGATGATCTATAAACCTGAAAGCCTAGATAAGAAATTATTGGTCAACATCCAGTAGACCAAACCTTTCCATGAGCCCAAAACAACTAATACTAACACAACCTCTATTGATGGACAATCCTACTCATTATTTCGGATCTTCTCCTTCCAACTCTGTCATGGGGGAGATGGCCACCAATGCTAATTATTCTAAGCCCATATTTTTTTTGTCTTTTTTGTTTTACACCTTTTTTTATCTTTACTTGTTTTTTTTTTACACCATCATTAGCATTTTTGGTATTTTTTTCTCTGTTACATTTTGTTTGATTTATTCTCACTTGTCACATACTAAGTGCTCATGATGGTGGATTGTACTATAATAGTCATTGATTGCTAATGTTTGGTTTTTGCCTTTGAATTTTTGGTTTCTTTTGATAAAATAGGCAATGAGTCCATGTCATCCATTCATCCATTCAACTCTATGGTATCCCTTTGTTTTGGAAGTGTACTGTACCTTTTTTCTAAGCAAACTTATTAATGAATTGGTGGCTTGGTATTTTTCAAACTAATAAAAGATTCAAATGGATTGAATAGGGTGTGACTTCAAGGGGATTCGATGCATTTGGGTTGGCTATTCTCTTGGGAACTTGAATGTTTTTCATAGGTTTTTCACAATTTCGCTACTGACTAATATCAGGAAGCTGACTAAATCAACTAAGTCTTTGCATGGTTTGGTTCTCATGCAAAAACAAATTGGTGGGAATTCAAAGCACACCCCTTAGACATAATAAAGAAACATGGGCTACAAGCACTAGTTATGGCACTGGAAAGACATGTTACCCATGCCTGAAGGTTCCCTCTAACTAAGACCCTTTCTCACTTCTTGCTTCTCTATCTTTCTCTTATTGGAATGGTGGTGGCTCTATGGACACATTCTTGTTGCTTCTAGAGGATGGGTTGGTCAAGTGTGTTGATGCAAGGTCATTGGATATGGTTAGTTTTAATTTGGATTTTGAATGAATTTTATTAAGTTACCTTAACCACACAATACACAAGGGACTTTACACAACCTTGATTTTGGGATCCCATTCCATTCTCTCTTTTCTTTCCTTATTGCTTCCCGTATTTTACCTCATTGTCCATTTTATTATTAGCCTATATCTTGGTTTATGCATTTTTATTCTTTGGTAAAGTCTTATGGGTAAGTTCTTAACCATTGTTTCCATATGTCATTCCTAGAGCCTATAGACTCGTTGGTTTGTGGGTTTGTCAGGGCATAAAGGGCATGAGCCTGCTTTGGGGAGGACCCACTGGCATTCCTTATGGTGCACTTGTTAAGCTCTTTTCCCTTAATCATTTCTTACAATCAACTATTTCTTATTTCCTTTCATCCATGACATCCGTTTTTGTTTTTTTTTTATTGGCTTCATTGCTGTTATTTCTCTAATCTTTCTTGTTCTTTTATTTTCCATCCTATTGTTATTGGAGGTTCACTCTTAGTCATGGGGGCCTATTTGGAAATTTTTTCATTTCATTACTTATCTCACCCCTACACCTTGGATAGTTATCACTTACAGACCTCTAACCCAGTATCTACCATACCCACAACCTAGCCAATGTGCTTCATATCGAGGCAACATATCAATTACATTATGTCTTATCTATCCTTGCTAATTCGTGATTGTGTTATGTGTGTAGATGACAATCACATGAACAATGGACTAGGATAGGAGGAAGCACTCAGGATGGATTGGAGTAAGAGCATTTATGCAAGGAACAAGCTTGGTCATGTGGCCATGGATGAACAATGGTGTGCACATTTTTGATATCGGCAGCAACACGCCTCATTTTCTTTCCTTTCTCTCTCTCTTCAAGCTTTCAAATGAGGGTTTGGATGTCATTTATGTATAGTGTTCACCACAATGGTTATGAACACCAATGTTGTAATATGTTTGTCGATCCATTCATCAGGCACTTTGAGTCTATCATTCCATGTTACCATCAATTGTTGTTCAGTCAATAATCTCATATTTTTCCAATATTTTGTAAGGAACTTGAGGATGAGTTTTCATTCAGTTGTGGGGGTATGATGGGTCACGATATTGAACCCCCAATATTGGATGCATGATATCGAAGGTGCCAAAGCAATATCGGGTATGCAATGTCGAAACCTATCTTGTTGCCCATAAATAAGAGACCAAGGCATTTGGTTTGGATATTAGTTTTGTAGTCCCTTAGCTAAACCCTTCCAATTTTTCCTTTCTAGAGTTAGAATTATTTCTAATTATCTGCAATAGGAGTCATAGTGTAAATGGATCTTTATTTGAGCATTGTGTACCTGAGCACACCTTGTGACCGAAAATAAAGACAAACTTTATGATAAACCTTGCAACATTCAGAATAGTTTGATTATTGCATTTAATGTTATTTACTATTATTTGATGCTTTTGTTAGTTAATTAATGTTATTTTACCAAATTATTAATTATTGATTGTCAACGAAATTAGCACACCTAGCACGACCAATTCAAGCATGTGTGGAATACTTGGTAACCTAGTAATGACTAGCATTTGGTAATCCTAGTAGTGTTACACTAGTTTAGGATGTGTCTGAAAAGTGGGAACAGATGCTAGTGTTAGGATTTGATTTATATTAAAGTTACAAAAATCCATTAGTTAATTAAATCTTTCATTGCACACCCTTAGGAGATTAAGATAGAAAAGATAAAAGGCATAAAAATCATATACCTCAAGTTTACTTAACCATACCATCGTGCCTTATAAGTAAGCTTGGGAAGATAATGATTGCATAACCCATCCTTGTTCTATGTAAGCACATAAGCACTTGATCCCTGAAGTTCGATCAGATTGCGCATGAACGCATGTATTCGTATGGTTGGGTGTAGGGATACCTCGCCGCTCATCACATATAAATAATTTCAAATATATTAAACAATGAAAAATGTTTAAGAAATGAAGAATGTATAAAAGAATGGAAAAGATATTAAAGAATGTAAAAATTGGCAAGAAATGTGAAAAATATAAAAAGAATGTAAAAATAAGATTTGGTGCCTAAGTGTCAAACCTAACACCCTCGTAACTACCATCAACAGTGGAGACTTGGAAGATTGAATGGATGATGAATGGTCTAATGTGCAATGTAGAGTCCTTAGAGGAGTAGGAAAAGTCACAAAATGATTTCACCTATTGAATATTAATAAGAATAATTTTTTGTGGTTCATCAGGTGATAAATTTTCATGGCACCTAATTGGTATGTGGCATGGACTATATAAGGTACTTCCCATAAAGTTTGAAATTTAGTCTTTTGTGGGACATGGTTGGGATTATAATAAATGACTTTATTGCTAGGCTTGATAGATACTTTTCTAATTTTGATGTCATGCCTACATTTGGAATACTTACTATGGACTTTGTTACTCATTTGAGCAATTAACCGATTTTCATCTAAAAGATTAAGATTCATTAATCATTCTTTTTGAGTTAAGTTTAGATCTAGGTCAAGGGTGCTAGTAGTTGCAAGGGTATTTAATTTTACTTAAATTGATAGAGTAGGAAATTTACCATAAACTAACTTGTATGGTAAATACCCTACATGAAGTTTCCAAGTTGATTTAGATGTCCATAAAGCATCATTAAGTTTAGTGCTCTAGTCCTTCCTACATTAACTAACAATTCTAGTTAATATTCTTGTAATATCTCTCTTAGTTATTTCAACTTGACCATTTACTTAGAAGTGATAAGGTGTAGTTAATTTATAGTTGAGTTACATTAGCTTCTTAAATGTAGCTCCAATGAAATGAGTCCCATTTTTTGATATTAGCATGGGTGGTACTCCAAATCTATTCACGAGATATTGTTGAAAGAACCTTGTAGTTGTTGTGGCCATGTTGTCCTTAAATGCAAAAGCTTCTACTCACTCAGTACAATAATCAATAGTCACTATAATATAATACTTTCCATTCAACATTGGCATGATGGACCCCATGAAATCAATTCTCCAAATATCAAAAGGTTCCAATGCTTGTATTCACTATTGTGGCTCTTCATTTATGGTAGTTAGTCCTTCATCTCTTTGGCACCTCTCACCAAATTATGCAAATCAATGTGTGTTCCTAAATGTGGTAGGCCAGAAGTAGCTTGCCATCATCACTTTCAACGTTGTCCACCATCCCACATAGTGATCACCACATGATCCTTCATGTGCATCTTGCAAGACTCTTTCTTGATTTTCTTTTGAAACACACCATCTTATCAACCCATCAACACATTTACTATAAAGATTTTCATTGATTTTCATATCACTTTTTGCCCTATGTAGAAAATACTTTTTGTGCTTCTTATCCCATTCAATAGGAAGTTCTAATGTGGTAAGATATGTATGTAATATGTTATCCATGACTTCACTATTAAATCTTCAATCATTGCTATCTTTGTGAATAAATTCTCATCAAAAGAGTGGTCTAATAATGGTTCTTCATTTTCTTGAGGTTCTCATTTTAATCTTGATAGGTGATCACCTTCAACATTTTTAGTTCCCTTCCTATAAATCATTGTGATATTGAATTCTTGTAAGATGATGAGCCATCTTATCACTCTTGGGCTTCCCACTAGTTTATTCATTAGAAACCTAATGGCACTATGATTAGGGTGGACATATAGATGAGATACTTAAGCACATAATGTTAGTATAATTAAGTTGTGCCCTAGTGATGCTTCAACTCATGCAATGTATGTAATAAGGTTGTTTGTAACTGTTAAGATGAGTTAACACTGCTCCTAAGGTGTAATTTGAAGCATCTGTCATAATGTGGAAAGGCTTGGATCAATTTGGATCTTGAAGGATTGGTGTCTTGATCAATTTCTATTTTAGAGTCTTAAATGCTTTCTTACATTGTTCTAACCACTGAAATGGTGCATGTTGTTTTGTCAGTTCAACTAGCAGTTTTGAAATCTTTGAGAAGTTTTTAATAAATATTTTATAATATCCTATATGTCCAAGAAATGAGATGTCTTTAACTATTTGTAGTCTTTGAGTGATGATCTAAATGACTTTGATCTTTTCTAGATCTACCTCAATTCCTTTATGAGATACCTTATGTCCTAAAACTATAATGTCTTAGACTATTAAGGGCATCTTTTGCAAATTGAGCTTCAAATTGATCTAAGGCTTATTTAAAGTCAAGCCCATATGTGGAAAAATCATCCATAAATACTTTACCTCCATTACTAATCTACTTTTGGAAGATGCTAAGTACAAGTTGCTGGAAAGTGGTGAGAGCATAACACAAGCCAAAGGGCATTTGCTTGTATGCAAACGTTCCTCACAGAGTAGTGAACATTGTTTTCTCTTGGTCTTCTAGTGCAATATGGATTTGATTATATCCACTCTATTTTTCTAGGAAGCTATAGTACTAGTGTCTTGCAATGGTGTCCAAGTCTTGGTCAACAAACAACAAAGGGAAATGGTTCTTGAATGTCACCATATTTAACAGTCAAAAAACCAATATAGACCTCAACTTGCCACATTTCTTTAGAACAATGACTAATGAGCTAACCCATTCACTGTTGATGAGTCGTGTGCTGGTGGCTGAGATATCACGTACGTGATATCTCAGCCGACGAGATATCGCGTACGTGATATCACGTACGCGATATCTCAGCCGACGCGATATCACGTACGCGATATCGCGTCCTGCCTCAATGTCTATAAATAAGAGGCGGCTCTCCCTCATTTT
>MNCI01026832.1:1992934-2027110 GCA_015680685.1 Gnetum montanum
TCGGAAGGGACAACATAATTCTGAGGCCACTGCATCTTCCAACCCAACACAAGTCCAACAATGTGGTGCATCCTTACCTTCGAACCCAGCGCCTCATGTACCTTCATCAGGGCCACCAACTAACACTCCAACAACCACAAGGCCCAATGAACACAACCATGGGAGGCATCAGCCCAATCCTTGCATACCATCTAACGGTCCTAAACATCATAGTGGGTCAACTCGTTATCCGGGAACTACATCGTATGAAGTGCCCCACTGTGTTTATTACAAAGTGCGTAAAATCGAAGGGGATAAGTTTGGACCGGTGTCAATAATTCCAATATGCATGGATCCTCATTCTTCATTTATTAATCCTAGCCATACTCAACCGTTTAGTTATGGGGGATATCCCCCATTTCAGTAACAAGCAGGATTAATAAATGTTTTTAATTTTCTTTAATTTTACAACTTTTTGTTTTCCAGTTTTTCATCTTTTCAATTTTTTGTTTTATCTTTTTGTGTGTTTGTATTTTCATGTTTTTGTAAGTAATCTCATCTACGAATAAAACACTCATGTGGATCGTTGGTTGAGATGTGTTTTATGTTATTAAGTCATGAGTGATCAATTATTTGAAACAGTGAGCCCACTACACCCACTCATCCACTCTATAAATAAAGAGGTTCTGTTCGAGGGTACAGTGATATTCTTGAAATTTTTAAAACTTAAAATTAATTTTGTGTTCATTGTACCCAGAATGAAGAAGGATGGACCAAGAGGGAATGATTAGGGTGTGACATCAAGGGGACTTGTGGATTCTCTTTGGTGTCATCTGTGGAAGTTATCATGCCATATGGTTGTACTAAGATCCTTGTAGATCTAATGAAAAATGGGAGTAAGAGTAATCAAAAGGGCACTCGAAAATCAAACGCTATTCTAGGGGATCCCACTGGAAAGACATGCACCCATGCTTGAAGGTTGGCAGCTTCTCTGGATTCAGTAAAGTGAAAAAGAAGAGAGAAAAAAAAAAGAGAAGAAGAAAAGTGCCATAAAACAAAAATCACTCCTCCCTTGTACTAAATGCCAAGTGATCGTACGCCTTGTTGTTATGGTACTTTCATAGTTGTTCATCATGGGATGAAACAATGCGATGTCACTGTTTAGAGGAATGGACTTGGTCTTGATCTTGGAATGACAGGTTAATAACACGTTAATCATGCTTTACACGCAGGATTCATGGTGCCCTACGACAGTTACCTCATGTCCCAATCTCTACGATCCCTTTCTATACTTCATCTCATCTCACTGTTTGTGTAATTGTAGCTCGTGTCCCATGTAACATAGAATTCTCATCTCATTCCGGTGATATTTCAATGTGTGTGTTTTGTGGAGTTAGTGTAGATTACATTTAACCCTTCTAGTGCCCACGGACACTTTAAGTGTGATTACACAAGGGCATAATAGGTTGAAACCTGCTTTGGGGAGGACCCACTTGTGTAATTTTGTTGTAATCTTCATTAATTCTCCAGCTAGAACACACAATCTCTTACCCTCAGCTTAATATTTCAATTGATTTTCTTTCCCTTATTACCATCACATAGCCTTTTTCTCTACCATCTAAGGTCCTTATTGATAAATTCCACACCATCATCATGGTCGTGCCTTCAAAACTAGTTGAATTACCCTGGAATCCTTGAGTCCATATGTCCTTAGTTTACAATGTTTAATTTCAAAAACATATAAAAAAAATTCGGTACATTCTCTAAGTGCCCTCACTTCAATATATACATGACCCCCACTGTGCTAATCAACATTATTTACAACTATTCACACAGGGGAAGGTTTTCAAATTTCTCTCTACGACTTGCGAGTGCACGTTCCTTGCTTTCATATCCATAACTCGCTTGCTGGTACTCCGATTTTCATTCCGTTTGAACCTACTTGAACCCGAAGTGTTCAGCTTAGTCATGGGGGAGAGGGTACATGCTGAATAGCATATAAATTAGCATATAAATTTTTTGTACATGCCGAATAGTGCATCAATTTTTTGAAATTCATCATCACCCAAAGGACATATTTAAGGGTAATTAGTTCTAAAATTAAGAGTTGAAAAGGTGTCAAAACCAATTACATTCCCTTAGTTATACCAGAAAATTAAATTTGGAAACCACCTAAGCAAAGAGGACCCAACACTATAATCTTTCGGGACATGTTCTTCCAATAATTAACATCACACGGAAATAAAGTAAATCTATTAAGGCAAGTAGTAAGGTATAACCTAACTTTGGGAACAACCTTACTAACGGTTGGTCCCGTGTGATTGCAGATGGTCCTGAAATGTGGGCAACAGGAGGGTCATGTTCAAGGTGGAACGAAATGATCTCAGAGAGGTGGACGACACGATCTTGTTGGACAAAATGCAGAATATAAAAAACAATCATTCAGTGTTCATCAAGAAGATCCTCCTACCGTACGGTCCGAGTAGGCAGAAGCAGGAGATACCCTCTCTGAAAGCAGTGCCTGGTACTTAGGGGAAACGTACCAATTTTGGCACAACAAAGAAGAAGGCACCATAGTTAACAATTGTGGTGTGACTATTGATTTCTCTGTTCAAGCCATTCTCGAAGTATTAAACCTTCCGAATACAGGGCCAAAGGTTGCTCAGAACCAGCTGGACACTTTCAGAACTGAGTAACTTAATAAACTATAGACAGAGAATAAAAGGGTGGCAGAAGAAAAAGAGAAGGCTTTCTGGGTTGCCTCTATGGCACAAGTGCAAACTTACATGCATGCCAAGGCACTCAAGGCCTTACAAGAGGAGAAACTCCAGGCTGTACTTCAATGCTATCAAATCCCAGACCTGGAGCGCAAGAAAAGGGAAAGACACCTATGGAGGAGTCATCGCCACTAGGAACTACATGAGTTCCAAATTTATGTAAATATTCTGTGTGTTGTGTCTTTATTTTGTTTTCTTCCCACACTGCGGCATCATCCCATTCTAGTCCGTCAATACTCCCATACCTATCCACTGTGCAATCAATGGAACTTGTTCTCACTTTAACTCGAGGACGAGTTTTCATTCAGTCGTGGGGGTATGATGAGTCGTGTGCTGGTGGCTGAGATATCACGTACGTGATATCACGTACGCGATATCTCGTCGGCTGAGATATCACGTACGTGATATCACGTACGCGATATCTCAGCCGACGCGATATCACATACGCGATATCGCGTCCTGCCTCAATGTCTATAAATAAGAGGCGGCTCTCCCTCATTTTGGATCCCAGTTTTAGGAAGCGAAGCTCTGGCAGTTTGATCCCTCCAGAGTTAGAATTTTCCCGTGTCTGCCCGCAGTGTGGTGAATGTGATTGTACGGTGTCTTTATTCGAGTGTGCCGTATTTGGACACGCACATGACCGGCAATAAAGATCAAGATTACTTCATCATTGCAGCATTCACTTAGTTTATTTATTGTTATTTATTTAATGTTATTTATTGCTTTCATTGCGCGGTGTAAGTACGACTTGACTACGAGCATCTACGGGTGTGTACGGCTAGTTAAGGAATCGTTTACTTATCGCAATTAGTCTCTCAACCCTAAACTCCTAGAAGCGGAACGAGTTTGACTTGATTACGAGCATTTAAGTGTTACTGCTTAGTAGCCCAGTGGTGTAACTAGGGGGATCTACGCTTGGTAACCCAGTGGCGTATTTGGGGTCTGCGCTTGGTAACCCCAGTGGCGTACCTAGGCCTATGCTTGGTAGTCCCAGTGGTAGTCGTGCACGAAGTCCAAGATGTGTACGGTTGATCAAGGAATCGGTTGCTCGTCGCACTTAGGCTAGATTAGATTTTCTTACCTTTTCCTCTTAGCTTAGAATTAGTTAAATATTATTTTCCACTGCCTTCAGGAGTAGCATAGATTTAGGAACACATCATACACCTCATCTAGACTAAACCATACGTGACATATGCAAAACTAGTCTAGATGGGAAGACAGCGAACTGCGACCTAAGGATAACTATCTAGGTGCCACAACTAGTCCATATGCGGAGTTCAACCGGATCGCGTGTGCAACGCTCGTATCGTATGGTTGAGTGTAGGGGTACCTCGCCACTCATCAACTGTTTATAATTGGATAGATGAACCCTACTTTCAATAGTTTCTCCAACTCTTGTTTAACAGCTTCTTTGAGTTTCAATCTTCTTTGAGGTTGGTAGTGTGGTTTAATGTCTAAATCTATGTATATTTGATGTTGAAAGATGCATAGATCAATGTTAGTGATCTCATCATAGGGCCATGCAAACACAGTTGGCTATTTGTTCACCACTTCCAATAATTTTCTCTGTTGTTCTTTTTTGAAATTAGCATTTATGATTATTAATTTTTTATTATTTAGGAAAGCATATTCTAGTGTATCCAGTAAGGCCTATAGTTCTTGCAAATTTGGTTCATATCTTTTAGGTATCTCTAAATTTTCCCATTTAATATCCTCTTCTTGTTTTGGTTTCATGTAAGGAGGTTGTCTTCCTAGTTGTTCTAACTTATCTATTTATTCAACATAGGCACTTATGATCTTGTCCACTAGTTCCATGCATATATTAGACTCTGATTCTCTTTTAGAGATTAGCCACTAAATGTCTTCTTATCTAGTGGCTACTACATATAGGCATTATTATACACACATGTTTTCTAACACATCTGTTGCATGCTATGATGGCATCATGTTTTGTTGTCCATATTTTCTGCACACAATTTTACTTGTTATTATTGTATGTAATACATGGAACTTTGTGTCTTTGAATACTTCTAGCTTTGTCTTCCTTGGAAGTTTCCAAGGACAAGTCTCAAATTCCTATATTAGTGTCCATAGTACTAAGCCATGTTATTCCCATGATTATAAAGAATTCCCCTTCATTCTTCCCCACATGTATGACCAAAAAATTAGTAGGATAGGACTACCCATTTATTATAGTGATTACATCTTTTACTTGTCCAAGTGGAATAGTGATTGACTGATATGCTAGCTCTAATCTAATGTTACTCTTCTTTAATAGATGAAGATTCCAAGCCTTATACATGTCTTGTGAGATAAGGTTTACTCTTGACCCAAAATCTAATAGAGCCTTACATGATTTATGTTTTGTGATTTGGAGATAGTTTAAGGGACTTCTTGGATTTGTTTTCTTTTTGAAAAGTAATCTTTCTTTGATTTAGTGTGTTCCCATTTGTGTTAGCATAACAATTGTTAAATTCTTCTTGGCAGATGTTGGAAGCATAGTGTTTTCTTAAGAAATATGAATTAACAAGACAAAGTTAGATGAAGTTTTCATCCTTAAAACCTTTTCTAGGTTTATCACAAAGAAGGGATATTTCTTAGATCTGGGTTCACTTGTCATAACATATTCTTATGTGGTGACTACCCTAGTAGCACTCTTTTGCTATGGCTGTGTTGGTAGTTCTTCTTACATGACTACTAGTGATACTAGTGGTAGTGTATTGAGAGCTTGGAATGAGGAACCAACTATTAGTTGGGATGTGCAAGAATTTGGATTCATGCATGAGGTAGTGGATCTATGGTACTTTGGTGAATAGTAAGGAGAGGAAGCATGGACAAAAGTGTTTCCATGAGAGATTGGACATTGGATGTAGTATCCATAAGGATCAATTGCTTGTATGGATACTATTGCCTTGATGGTGAAATTTCTCATTCTTATGGTTGTTGCCATTGTTGCTAGTATTGTTTTTGCAATTGAGGATGAGCTCCTCTTATATAGTATGATTGTTGATAGGGCTATTTGAAATTAACTTGAGGATAAGGTAATCACCTAGGCATTTGTTGCTTGATGAACTTAGGATTAAGTACATATGCCTTGAACTCTTATAAGTGGGCCATAACATGAAAACATTTCTTATGATGTTCATATTAGCATTTTTTACACCCTTTTGTCTCTTTTGAATAGGAGTATGTTATTTCCTCTACTATAGAAACTTTTCCTTTTTTTTATGTAGTTTTCAATTCCATTGTCTCTTTTCTTCTTGTTGTCTTTGTTTCTATTAAAATCTTGTTTGGTCCTTTCTTATACTATCCTTAGTACCTTAGCAAAATTTTCATCTATCGAATTTCACATTTTTCTACCTTTGTTGTAATATCATTGAATCATTTCTGGATTGATAGAGTTTTCTATTGGATTATATCTTCTAAGGTTTCTTCTTCTTATGATTTACATATTCTTACATTTCTTTTTTTATTGTTGGATCTCTATTGTATTCTTTTGTTGATTCTCTTTTCCTTAAATCACCTTCCTCTTTTTCCACCTAGTCTATAAGTCTTTGGATTTGTTGAGTTATCATTTTGAATAATTTTCCTTGGGCATATACCCCAAGGGTCTCTCTTTTCTTGTTTCTTAGCTAATCAATGATGTGTCGTAGTTATTCCCTTTGACAAAATTCATGGCCTAGATAGTTATGGAATAATGGATAGTACCTATCCATTGTTGCATCAAGGGATTCATAATGGATAGTACCTATCCATCAAGGGATTCAAGGGATATTGTAGCCTACATATATAAAGGTTTTTATCATCCTCTAAAGTAGGATATTTTTTGAGTCATGGAAAATAGAGCATCTTTAAGATCCTACATAAATAACATATCATCCTATCCCACTATGGAGTACAAAAAAGTAGAATCTACAAATAAATAAAAATCTAAAGCCTCTTTATCAATACCTTGTGAAGTAAACATATGTCACTAATGATTAAAGAAAGCATTTAAAATATTTATAAAATTATAAAAAAATTTCATCATTAACATGGATTTCATCTATTTGATAACTCATTCTAGGTTATTTTAAAAACTTAAAAAAATTCTTTTGAGGCTCTATCCCTTGTATTTAACCAAAATAATCAATGCTCAACTAAATCACTTTAAGCTTTGTGATTTTCAAAAATCTTTTCCTATAATTGAAGATTGACAAGTTGTTGTTGAATGCTTTCCATCATAAGGGGTATGAGACAAATATTTTGAAAATTAATAAAATACATGCCTAGTTTTAATGGTAAAAACTCACAAATCTTTAGCTAAGCATTTATCAAAATGTTTTTTAAATGTCATAGTATAATGATAGCATCTTTCCACCATTTAATGAAGTTGCTAGAATTCACTAGTCTTGGAACCAAGTTCTAAACATGGAAAAAGAATAGTTGAAAATTTTTATTCAATAATAAAACAATATTTGTAATAAAAACATCAAATGGGAGCTTCACATGGCTTGTCCATTGAATAGAAAACTTAATAGGAATATGATATGATTAAACAAATAAAATATGCTAATACTTAAAGCATAAATCAGGAGAAGTAGAGGGATAAGATCTATGTAATTTATGAAAAATTCTTGGTAAGTTGGCTCTATAGTTAAACTAAAACTAATTTGGATCTTTATGATTTCCACCAACATTAGAATCTGAAAGTGCAATTTTGTTCTAATAGAATACCAAACTCTTCATTCATCTTGTTGAAAAGTAAAAGTTAATCCTTTTATTTTATCATATACATTTTTTGACATGTTAAAATCTTCATATATCAACTAAACAATGCTAGGAAGACCATTGTTAGGTTGAATTCAATGTAGATCTTTTTCTTGGGAATCATAGAAAGCATATATACTGTAGGTAACCAATAGTCAAATCAAAAAAATTTAGGCAAATCTAAACATCTCTATTTTATAAACTAGAATCAAAATCAATGATGTAATTAGAACATTTTTGAGTAACATAAATAAGGATATCAACTCTTCTAACTTTATGATTAGTAAAAAAATAACTTCTTTTAGGCATTGATGAGTTGTATGGTTTGGCCCCATCGACATGACCCTATCAACGAGACCTTATCAATGTGATTCTATCGATGTAATGTTTGACCTATTGATGCATATCCATCAACAAGGTACCTTGTTTTACCTATAAATGTGCACCTACCCACCACATTTATGGCATAAGTCTCATAGTTGTAGCAAACCTCTAGCAATTTTTTCCCTTGAAAGTTAGAATATTTTTTGAGTGCCCACACTAGGAGTCAGGGAGTGTACAAATCTCTATTCAACACTATTGTACCTGATCACTTCAATGTGTGTGGCAATAAATATGAGCTTTCTGATCAAACCTTGTAGCACTTGGACTAGATTAATTATTTTCTTTATGCATTTAATATTTCAATGATTTTCTTTAATGTTTTAAGTAACTAAGTAATTAAGTAATTAAATAGCACACATAAGTATGACCACTTTGTCCCTACTAGTCCAAAAGATAGTGAGGATCCCTTCTCTAGGGATTTTCATTTCACTAACTCTCCTCCCCTTGATTTTGACAAAGGGGGCTTAAACCAGAATTTACAATCCACCATAAACAATCCTGGTTTAGGCACGAATGGGTCTCATAATCATGGGGGATCCAAAGATTGGAGTCATGGCAGGGATAGCGACAATCATGATGATGATGATTATGGCTATGATCATTGAAGAGGGAGTGATAGGCACCATAATGCTAGTCCTTCTTTCTCTTCACCTTTGTCATCCTCTTCTTCCTCCTCTAGCTTTGAATGAAGTCACAAGGGATGTGACTATGATGGAGGTGACTAGCTAGATAGAGATGATCGTGATCATAGAGCCCACCAGAATGATTGAGATTAAGGGCATGGACATTTAAGAAAGGCCCACCACCATGAGAGAAGGGACAATTGAGGGTATCATAGGCATCATGGCCATCACATAGGCTATGACTATGATGAGCTTTTGCTTGCAACTCGAAACATGTTGAACATCACAATGCTAGTAAGAATTCTAACAAGGCATGTGAAAGATAGCTGAATAAGGTGGTTGGATATGAACAACATCCCCAAATTTGAAGGGGAATACAACTCAAATCTATAGAACCATCTACAAGCCTTTCACTATGCTTATGCCTTGCAAAACATAGAGAACAAATAATAAAAACTTAAGTTGTTTTCTAGGACACTCATAAAAGAAGATGAAAGTTGGTACTAGTCTCTAGAGCTAGAATCAATCTATAGATGAAGTATGATACTTAAGCTCTTTAATGACAAATATCAAACATACTCTTGAGTGTCCAACCTAAAAAAGTAAATCCAAGGTTGGAGACAAGGAACACATGAACACTTGGATGCAACCATGGGTAGGTATTATTCTCTTTTGCACCAATGTCCTAGCCATGGTTATTCTCAAAGGGAACAACTTCACCATATCATATATGGGCTTCAATCAGAAATGAGTAGAAATATTGGGGTCTATGCCCAAGGAAAACTATCAAAACTTGGAGCCTATCAAATCCAAAGGTTGATTGAGTAGGTTTTTAAAGAAGAAGAAGAACTCAAAAAAAGAGAGAGTGCAAAGGAGTACAACTAGAACCCTTCTATCAGAAAAAAGGAAGTCAAATTTTTTGATAATGAGGAAGAGGCACTACTTGATGAAGTGGTGTAGCCAAAAACCTTGCTGATCCATAAATTTATCTTCAAAATTTTAGTTAAGATAGATTCAATGTGAGACTCTTTGGATGAAAAATTCCAAATGACTTTCAAAATTGTAAAGGCATCCAAAGAGCAAAGTAGTGATCATGACCATAAGAGAAGGAAGGACATTGAATGTGTCCACCAAAGGGATAAAGGTAAAGATGTTGTTGTAGAGAAGGTTGTGGAGTTTGAATCAGATGATGATGGTGGGTGTGACATCTTCTAATAGAAACATCCTAAGGGATGTTACCCTATTGTTTCATACTTATAAGAATCTGGGATGTATACTACAAATCCTAGATTGGCAAGAAGGCAAGCACCTAGAAGGTTGCTTTATCCTCAAGGTAACCCAAAGCAATTCCACCAACAACAAGCCTATTATCCAACTGGAGCTCCACCACAACCATTTAAGTACTATCATCAATGGCAGCATCCATAGTCATGGGGGATGCCACCACCAAGGTAGCAATACCCTTATAGACAACCTAATTCATATGCGTATTATGTTCAGCAACCCATGTCTCCACATGACTCTTCTAGTCATGCTTCTTTTTAGCATCAATACTACCCCCTGAGTACTATAGAGCTCATTCTCCATCTTCAAGAGGGGAGTTCCCATATCCTTATCATACTCCTCATCCTTTTGTGCATGTCCCTTTTTCCTCAACCTAATTACCACCTACTCCATCAATACAAGATGAAATTCCAACCCATTCACAACAACGTAATGCTACTAGGGTCCTTAACTTATAGTCTACTCCTCAGCCAACTGGGTTGGAACCCAAATCCAAAAAATAACCATTCTTTCAAACCAATAGTCTTGTAAAGCCCTCACAGACTCATGTGGTTGATCATCCTACTTTTTCCTCATCCTTTGCATCTAATCCATTTGAGTCCCCTTCAAACTAAACACCTTCCAAAGTGCATACTATCGTGCTAACCCATGTGGTAAGTAATTGGATAAAGGCTGGTCACCTTCCTACGAAAAGATCTAATCCTAGCAGTCCCTTAATCTATCTCCAAATCACTAGGAATGAGCCTTGCAAAGCTCTTCTAGATTTAGGTTCTAGTGTTAATTTGATTTCTCATGAGATGTACAAAGCTTGGAACCTACCTCCACTCAAGAAGAGTAACATCTGTCTTAAAGTGGTAGACCAGTTCATCAATATTCCCTTGAAACTGGTGAAGGACATTGTGAGTACCATTTGTGGGTGCTCCTATCCGACTGACTTCCTAGCGATCCATGTTGACAATTGCAAGGGAAACTTCCCAATCATTATGGGAAGGGCTTGGCTAAGTACCATTGATGCATGGTTAGACATTAGAGATCTTTCCTTGGATATTTTCAAAGGAAATGCATTTGGAAAGATTGAGAAGAAGAGAGTTCTATGCATTGCGTACAATGATACAGGGTGTAACTATGTGTAGAAACTATGGGACATCAAAAGTACATCAATCACAACATGCAAACAGTGTCCAAATGATTCTAAAATACAAAGGTACTTATACACAATAGTCATAAAATAGGAGGGCACCCAATGGTTGGCAGCTGATCCTCAAAGCAACACACTTTGTATAGAACTAGCTGAGAGCTTAACATGTGCCTATGTTTAAGGCATGGATGAATTGGAGCAAGTTCATTACCAACTCTCTGATGATGAACCTGATGACACTTATTGGGAAGAGTTGAAGATCCCTATAAATTTTAAACATGATCCCTTAGAGTTGAAAACTCTATTTATTGGCATAGAGTATGCATTTTTGAAAAATGGCAAGTTGGTGATAATCAATGTTAATCTTGCTAATAAATAGAAAAAGATGTTGTTGAAGGTGGTTAACAAATGGCCAATATCCTTTGCTTGTTCATATCTTGAACTCACTAGGATTGATCCTTGAATATGTTAGCATCGCATCTATACTAATCCTTCTATAAAGCCAAAGAGGCAATCATAGTGGTGGTTGAATCCCAAGTTGAAGCAGATCATCAAGGAGGAGATTGAACAACTCCTCAAGGCGGGGTTCATCTATTTCATTGTAGATAGCAAGTGGGTTAGCCTGCTCATGTTTTTGCCAAAGAAAGGTGGTAGGTGAAGGGTCTGTATTGATTTCAGGTTGTTGAACATGGCAACCTACAAAGATCATTTTTCATTGCCATTTGTGGACTAGGTGTTGGATACTATTTTTGGGCATTGCTATTATAGCCTTCTAGATGGTTATAATGGCTATAACCATATTTAGATTACACTAGAGGATCAGGCAAAAACTACATTCATAGGTCCCTGGGGGACTTCCACATACAAAACGATGTCTTTTGTTCTTTGCAATGCCCCTGCAACCTTCCTACACCTTGTCCTTAGTAATTTCAACAGCAGATTAGTAGTAGGATGGAAGTCTTCTTGGATGACTTCTCCACCTATGGTGCTACATTTGAGCAAGCCTTAGACCACCTTGAGCAAGTGCTTAAAAGGTGTGTGAAGACTAATCTTTGGCTTAATTGGTAAAAGAGCCATCTAATGGTCCAAGAGGGCATTATGTTGGGGCATAGAATCTCACAAGCAAGGATTGAGATGGACCTTGAAAAAATTAGGTTCATCCCAGGAATAACCCATCAATCAAAAACTGCTAAAGATGTCAAGTCATTCCTTGGACATGCTAGCTATTATCGGCAATTCATAGAGAATTTTTCTAAAATCACTCAATTGTTGATGGAGTGAATAAAGAAAGATGCTTTGTTTGTATGGACTAAGGAATGCAAGAAGGCATTCCAACAACTCAAAGAAAAGCTTGTAGACACTCTAATTCTAAAAGAAAATGCTTGGTCTCGACCATTTCACATCATGATAAATGCATTGAACTATGCCTTCATAGCCATGCTTACACACTTGGATGATTAGAAACATCCATGCTACATCCACTGTGCAAGCCAAAGCATTGTGGGTGCACAATTAAACTACACCACAACAAAGAAAGAATTGGTGGTGGTGGTGTATGCCTTGGAGAAATTCAGGCATTATCTACTTGGGTACAAGGTGTTTATGCACACAGACCATAGTGTCATTTACTTCCTGATGAATAAGCTAATAGTGAGCCCTAGTATCATATGATTGCTTGTGATCTTATAGGAATTCAATCTTATAATGGTAGATCAAAAGGGAACTGAGAATGTGGGTGCTAATCACTTGTCTCAGTTGTGATGGGACAACAAAGAGGAGGAGAGACCACTTTCTAATCAATTCCCTAATGAATTCCTATTTGCTGGTGTGATAAATGAACAAGTGCCAAATGAACCTAAGTGGTACAATGGCATCCTCACTTATCTTCTTACTTAGGAGGTGCCACAAGAGTTAAAACAGAGGAAGAAACAATAGTTTCTTCATTAAGCTAAAAATTTCATGGAAATCAATGGACATCTTTACAAGGTATGAATTGATGGCTTGGTTCATTGGTATGTTCCTAATGCTGACTAACCGTGCATTCTCCAAGATGCTCGTGAGGGCCCTTGTGGAAGCCACTATATAGGGAGATGCACATCCATTAAGATCCTAATCTTTGGGTATTATTGGCCAATAATCTTCAAGGATTTCCATCACTTTGTTCGCTCTTATGAACATTGTTAACACAATGATGGGATGACCACTCAAATGGAGGATCCTTAGTAGTGGATCCAACCACTAGAAACCTTCAAAATTTGGGGCATAGACTTGATGAGTCCCATCACACCCATGTTGAACAAAAAGGTGTACATAATAGTTGATGTTGACTATTGTACAAAATGGGTAGAAGAAGTAGCCATCACTGACTACACATATTCCATGATTGCTTGATTTGTATAATAGAATATTGTAAATAGGTTTGGAATGCCATTGCACTGATTTTTTATAATGGTACTCACTTTACAGGCACCACCTATCACAAGCACATGCAACACTTTGGGGTTGAACATAAATTATCAACACCTTACCACCCCCAATCCAATGGTTAAGCAAAGATTACTAATAAGAAGATCTCTAAAATCCTAATGAGAACAATTAGCAAATATAGGAGAGAATGGAACACAAAACTCAACGATGCCCTTTGGGCTTACCACTCAACATGGAAGCTACCTATAGGCTACTCTTCCTATGAGTTGGTGTATAGAAAACTACCAACACTTCTAATTCAATTCAAGCTTTGTACACTTTCAACAAGTTATGACCTTGATCTTGACTTAAGCCTAGCATAGAAAGAAAGATTAATTAACCTTAACTTGCTAGATGAGAATAGATTGGTGGCCCTATCTTTGAATGAGGTGCACAAAGCATTCAACCAAAAATTGCCATGATATTAGAATAAGGAAAGTGAAATTTCAACCTAGAGATAAGGTCCTCTACTAGAACCCCACACATGTGCCATAATGAACTAAGTTCCAAACATTATGGGAAGGGTTCTATATCATTTATGAAAGCTATTCTTCTTGGGCCATGTTGATCTACAAACCTAACAGACCAAACAAAAAGCAACTGATCAACATGCAACAACTTAAACCTTTCCATGAGCCCAAGCAAGCTAGTGCAAGTAACATTTCATCGAATGGATAGCCTCCTTCAATCTGTCAGATCTCCTTCTTTCAACTTAGTCATGGAGGAGATGGCCATCTGTGCTAATCATATGAGTGGCTCCTCAGTTTTTTATCCTTTTTGTTTTACACTTTTTTGTCTTTACACTTTTTGTTTTACACTTTTAATTTTACACTTTTCTTGTTTTTCCCATTTTTTTTCTTACAATATCATTAATATGTTTTAGCTTTGTTGAATATTTTTCAACTTCTTTTATATTTTACTTTATTTGGTGTGTTTTTCTTATTTTTTGTCAAATAAATTGCTTTGTTGCCAAGAGGACACAATGATGTTGTAGTTTTTTGCTAATGGTGGTTTGTACTTAATGTTTTTTATTGCTAATTTCTAGTTTCTATTTTTGAATTTGGATGATTAATAACTAAGACATTGTTTCTTTTTCATGAAACAGGTAGTGAGCCCATGTCATCCACCCATCCACAATAATCTATAATGTTCCTAGTTTTGGAAATATGAGGTCCCTTTCATTAATGAAAATTTAATGAACTTGAGGCCTTGGTAGTTTCCAAACTTGTAAAATATCAAATGGATTGATAAGGGTGTGACTTCAAGTGGACTCGATGCTCTTTGTACTTGCCTACTCACTTGAGTGCATGAATGTTTTTCATGGATTTTTGATCATTCCATGTCGACCAATAATAAGAAGTTAATAAGTCCTTACATGGTATGGTTCCCATCTAAAAATCCATAGAAACATAAAACTTCAAAAAAAATGGGAATTCAAAGCACACCCCTTAGACAAAATAACGGGCTACAAGCACTAGTTATGAGACTAGAAAGACATGTTACCCATGCCTGAAGGTCCCCTCTAACTAAGGTCCTTTCTCACTTCCTACTTCTATTTTCTTCTCTAATAAGGAACAATGTTTGATCTATGTGAACATTCTTATATCTTGAGGGGATGGTCTAGTCTTGAGTATTGATGCAAGGTCACTAAAAGTGGTTGGGTTTGATCTGGACTAAGGATGGACTTTATTAGGTCATATAACCATCAGATCCATAAGGGACTTCATATGACCATGAGATGGAACTCCATTCCATCTTATTTCTTCATCCATCAATGCTTTCTATAATTCACCTTACTGTTGGTTTCCATGTTTTGATTCAATGTCTTAGTTTGATGTGTTAAAATTCTTAGGTAGATTTTTCTATATTTGGTTCTTAATTTTTCATAACCATTAATCAACCATGGGATCCACAAACTCCTTGGTTTGAGGTTATGCAAGGGCAAAAAGGACATGAGCCTACTATGGGGAGGACCCACTTGCATATCTCTTGGTTGGGTTAGTTAAGTTCCTTATCCTTAGGCATTTTAGCAATCAGATCTTTTGTGTGCCCCATCAATTCCATCCAACTATGTGCTCCTTAAGGAATTTCTCCAATAAAATTTTATTCTCCCATCAAAATCTCTAATTTTGTGAATTTCTAACCCCTCTTCTAGTATTTCATCATGTTCACAACTTTTTTAGCTCTTTGTAGATCCTAATTTCATAAGAAAACTCCTTGTATTTTTCAAAATATCCAATGTGAAAAAGTTTCTTAACCGACTTCATTAATGAGACCTCATATATGCAACCTAGCCATCAATACAACCCTATCGACACAACGCCATCGATGCAAGGTAAAAATCATCTATATATACATGTGAACACTTAGCAATTTTTCACATTTAAGCTAAAATGAGGGGGGAGCTTTTCAACTTTTCAAAGCCTAGAACCTTCCAAGAGCCATATCTCCCTAACCATTTGTCAGATTCACTCTGTTCTTCAATCTTATAGCTACCAGAGGTAAGCTCTTTGTCATGGGGATCACAAACCTTAAGTTTTTTATGGAAAAGTTTTTGAAATTTTTTTAACTCCCATAAAGGTTTAACTAAGAAACCAACATTAAAACATCAAATTATAAGAGTTAAACATTTCCAACAAGCTCCAGTGACATTAAAAATTAAATAACATTAAAGTAATCAATCTACCATGGTCATAACCTAGCCTAAGTGTAACTACCCAACAAGACAAGGTACTTAAGTATTATAAGTTACATCTGATATGCTAATCTTTGGTTATGTTGTGACCATAGATGGCACCTAAAGCAAAGTACATGCAAGAAGGAGAACTATCCCAACTAAGGGATAAATAACCACAAACTAGAAGGGGCCAAGAACAACTCCATGAGGAAGTAGAAACCTATGTAATTGGACCTCTTCGAGAGGAGCCTAAAGTGGAATCTGTTTGATAGATTCCCAAAGAAGTAGCTACAACAAAACAGTCTCACCAAGATAAGGCATCAGAACTAAGACCAAAGCATGAGGTTGCCTTGACGAATGCCTACCTCAAGCATATCACAAACAAGGAGGTCTAGAAATCTATGCTCCAAGAGTTAAACTTTGGACCTTTCTTGGAGTTCGCACCTCTAAAAGTTAAAGCTTAATTACAAAACTCTCCCGTGAGGCCCACAATCACTTTTAGTGGGGAGTGGTACATGGGAGAGACATACTTGTTCTAGAATAAATGATAGGCTAGTTCAATGGTCAAGATCAAGGACATTTCAATGTCCTACTCAGTGAAAGCCATTGTCAAGGCCCTTGGATTACCAAAAATTGAGCCAATCTTGCTGAAATCCTAACGTAGGCAGATCCTAGCATCAAAAAGGAATGGATGTAGTGGTGTTATGAAGTGGACTATAAGGAGTTTAGTGCACTAACTATGGAAAAACATGCATATTTTAAGATTGTAGCCTTTCACCTTAATCCAATGGTGAGGCCAAGCAAAATCACAGCCTTCTCCACCCATGCGTGTATTAGTCTAAGTAGTAAATTCCTAGTCAACCTTCCACAACTAATTTATCCTGAGATAGAGAAGTGTTTTAAGAAAAATCAACATGGAAGGAAGACACTCCCTTTCCTATGCCTCATTATAAAGTTATGCAAGAGGGGAGGCATAACATGCTACACGAATGATGCTATCTAATGTGCTCTGACCACTTCCTGGATGGAGTTAATGAAGGATAAGGTGCCTACCAAAGTCATTTAAGAAGAGGAGTAGTAATAACCACCTCTACCATCCACTCATGAAACAAAGTCGAAGGCCCACATTGCCATTAAGTGCATGCATGAACTTCAAGAGTAGCTCTTGTAGCAGCAAAAGTAACAAGTAGGAATGAGTGGTGATGAACATCTGTGTATTGCTAAGTAATGAGCCACCTTAATGAATTGGCCTAAACAATAAGTTAGATGGAAGGTGGTGGGCCAGTTTTCTCAGCCTAACAAATGCAGCTACTCGTGATTCAAATCCTGATGCTCGAGAGGTAATGGTATCTCTCTTGTAACAACAAAAATTCCCAAAAATCTCTGGGAATGTCACTACCTTTTCAGTGCATTTGGAAAAAGGTGAGGGGGCACCTATCTTGGTGATGCAACACCATGGGTAGGAGACAAGGGTCAAGGTACTTGCTAATAGACTTGCAGAAGCACATAATGCACCTGCAACATTTGTACTAGACATTTCTACATTGAGAGATGTGCAAATATCTGTAGGAACCATTAGTGGTAGATTGAGTGTAGCCTAGCATGAGAAATTGCTAGATTGACTAGTGGAAACCACGAAATCAATTTTAGATGTCTTCAATCTTTCGAATACCATCACTACAACCCTATTAGAGTTGCTTGAATCAAGGGTAAAATGCATCATAATGGAGGGACAACTCAAAATAGCTAGAATAGAAAATCAACACTTGGCTATAGAGGTTTTTGAATTAAAAGCCTACCTTGTTGATATTGTGTTGCTCAACCTAGCACTAACACAAGATGAAGCCTTTTAATAGCTTCTAAAGAGACTTAAAGATGTTGAGGATGCCAAGGTGATGATAGCCTTTGACTAGTCCCTAGGCAACACCATCACACATAACATTCAGAAGAACTTGACCTAGACATGCTGGGAGAACAAGATTCTAACTGTAGAGAATCATCGCCTATAGCATGTTGATGTGCAAAAGTAGAAAATGGTAGATTTCATCCATCAACAACAAGAGTAGATAGCCAAAGTGAATAATGAACTAAGGATATTAATAGCAAAAAAACAAAAACCTCTCCATGGAGGAAGTTTGTGCCCTTCACCAAAAAATTGCAATTGAGATTTCTTCCTAGAAGAATGAGGCCTTGAGGTTTGAAAGAGTGAAGAATCACTATAGGGACCAGGTGGAATTGCCAAAAGAAATCCAATTGACAAAGGCAAAAGTAGATGAGGCCCTCTAGCACCTTAAACAAGGAGGTGACGTGTGGCAACCTATCTTTGATGGGTTGAATGTGTACAACAAGGCTAAAATCTATTTGAAGGAATAGCAGATTGAGGAGATGACAGAGTGCATGAAGCTTGCCAACCTCTGTTATGCAAACCCAGTGATGTAGACTACCGGAAGGCTATGATCTAAATTGGAGAAACAAGTGGCTAGTTCATACTTGTTGTATGAGGCAAAGTTCAAGCATCATAAAGAGACCAAGTAGAAGCTTGACAGCACAATGCTAAATCGGAGGTTATCAAGGTGAAGTTTACTAATCAATAATCAACTACTGAGAACCTAGCCAAAAGGATGAACAATTATCAAGAGCTGCAAAATGTAATCATAGAGTTTAACATCAAACATAAATAGTTTGTTGCCTAGTTCATAAATGTGAAAGAGCTATTCCCTACAATGCTCTATCCATGGGATGTTCCCATTCTGGCCCACATTGGTCATGTTGTATGAACTATTAATGATCCATGGAGTAAGGACAAGAAGATGAAGGCACTATTGGACACCTTTCGTCTTCCACTGAAAGTTGTAGTTGCTGCATGACAACCATAATCACCTCAACCACCATGTGCACCCAAAGTAGGAGAAGGTCCTTCATAGCCTTAGGAGCCTCCACTACCTAGGATTGTTTGATTCTTTATCATCATTGTGTCGTCAGAGGAATTGCATTTGTCATTTTTACCTTGGTGTTTAATTTTGTTGTCATGAACACCAAAATTTTGTAATGATTATGAACTGTACACTTGGGCACCTAGTTTTTGTTGTGTTATTTGTGTGTTTTTCTTGTTAGTCAATAATTCCATACATTCCCAAATTTTGTAAAGAACTTGAGAACGAGTTTTCATTCAGTCGTGGGGGTATGATGAGTCATATGGTTTGGCTGTGTCGACAGGATGCCATTAACATGACCTTGTCAATGTAGGGTTTGATCCATTGACGCATACCCATCGACAGGGTACCCTATTTCACTTATAAATGTACGCCTACCTGTCGAATTTATGGCATAAGTCTCATAGTTATAGTGAAGCTCTAGTAGTTTTTCCATTGAAAGTTAGAATATTTTTTGAGTGCTCATAATACGAGTTAAGGAGGATACAAATCTTTAAGCAAGCACTGTTGTACTTGAGCACTTCAGTGTGTACAACAATAAAGATGAGCTTTCTGATCAAACTTTGTAGCACTTGGACTAGATTAATCGTTTCCTTAATGCATTTAATATTCCAATGATTTTCTTTAATGTTTTAAGTAACTAAGTAATTAATAGCAATTAAATAGCACACATAAGTATGACCACTTCAAGCATACGTCTAACACTTGGTAATCCTAGTAATGCATAGTGTTTGGTAACCCAGTAGCACACTACATGTTTAGGATGTGTACGACAAGTGGGAATGAATGCTTATGTTAGGATTAGTTAAGCAATAGCTAGTTATTAGATTAATTAATTCTTTATACTTTATTTTTGATTCTTAGGTAACTTAATTCATAAAAGATAAAATGATAAAAATCATATACCTCAGTTACACAACCATATCCTTGAACTTCACAAGTGGAACTGCGAAAACAACAATTGCAATGATTAGTTTCACCTCCTGGAACCAGTGCACTAACGAAACCTAAAGTCTACAAAATTCGACCAGATTGTTGAGTGAACGCTAGTGATTTGTATAGTTGGGTGTAGGGTATACTCACTACTCACCACACATAAAAAAGTTGTTGAAGTTAGATTACAATTATTGATTTTAACTTCTTGAAGACATAAAAAAAAATCATAATTCTAACAATGATGTTAGATAATAGCTTGTTAGCAAGGGTTTAACAATTTTGAACATTCCAAGATATGAACTTTGTAAAGGTGTAATGCCTAACTTGGTTCCTTCTTCAATATCCATGATAAAATAATAAGGATTAAGTTACAGTTAGAAATAATTAGTTTATGTTTGTAACGAGTCATATTCTTTATAATTTCAAGGTTTTTAAATTTTAAGAATACTACTTCATAGGTGCTTCTTGGATAGTAGAATTTGAATGTGATACCTTTTATGTTTTTATCTTAGGATGCCTTAATTCTATCCATCCATCTTCTTGAGAATTCATCTACTTTCTAAAAGTTCATTTGATGAAATTTTGATTCCATTTTTAGAATTTTTTAAAGCAACTTTTACTTTCTTAATTTTTTCTTCTAATTTAACTTTGATAGCTCTTTCAGCTAATAGTTAAGAAATTTTTTGTTCCAAAATATTTTCTATATGTGCTAGCTTTATAAGATGAAGTTATTTGCTTAAATCTAATTCTATACAAACCATTCGAGTTGGCAACCACTTTGTTTTTATAAAAACAACACTCTCCTAATCATAGTATTAGTACATGTAATTGTAGGAAAAAAAGCTTAGGCAAATTGGAGATCTCAATCTAATTTAGCAGAATACTTTTTTTTCTTTTAGGTGCTTTATCATAATCAAAATTTTCTTGCCATTTACATAACACTAAAAAGGTATCATGCATAAATCATGAAGTATTCTTAATAGCATTATTTGTGTGTTCCTCCATTTCAAATTGAAAAAGAAAGAAACCCTTCATTAAATTTAGAACTAGAACATTATGAATACTTTTACAGGTTCAATGAGTTTTCATCCAATATAGTGCTTCAAGAAATCTTGAACAACTGTATCTAGCAAATTATTTGGTAGAGTGAAGTCAAGTTTAATGGTTTGAGATTCATTATTAATTCTTGTAGAATCAAACTCTATGCTCCTATTTGCATCCATAGCTAAATCTTCTATGTAAGTCGTAGGGCTTTTCATAATTGTTAGTATCAATAGAAGTTTTCCTATGCTTACCCAGGGTTAATGGAAGATCTCCTCAATAGAGCCCTTAGACCACAATTTTAGAGAGATTTCTCCAATAGATTTATTGAACAAGTTTAGTTTCAACAATTTTTTTAGTTGCATGCCATAACCAACAAGTGACACTTAAGGTCAACTCATTGTCATATTAGCTATATACCTTGAGGTGTACCTATGGTTAATTTATTTTCATTTCAACACTCCCGATATCCAACAAGTCATGCACCTCCATGATAGATCATGAAACTAAAATTTTTACTTACCTTCACTAAGACCCCTTGGATCTATTGGACTAGTTTCAGAATTCATTTTTTAAATTTTTTTCCAATTTATAACTCAATAGTACCCAGTAAAATCAAACTTGTAACCTAGGATTACTAGGCCATAACCCTTACCACTAAATTATAGAGTTGAACTAGTGTATATTTGTAGCTTAAACTTGCCTTGTTAAAATCTAACCATGCCAAACCGCTTACCGAACACCTCAATTTAATGAGCTGAAAGTAATCAAGCACCATAAATTTTAAACAAGGTACGCGGAGAGAAGCAAGCCCTAGATATTGGTCTGTGGCAGGCATAATAAACAGATTATCCCTTGGTTGACAGAGCGAAAGGCATAATCAACTGTAGCTTCAGAATCCACACCGAGTTCGGGTAAGTTGCAGTCTTGGGGAGTGTGATGAGTTCACTGGGAAGAATCGCTTTTGTGGGTACAGGTTACCCTTCAATGTATGCTTTTGCTCGACCTAAAAATATTTAAGCTGCTCCTGATGTTGCTCAGCTTGCTGTCCGGGCAAGAGTTTCACTTTCCCCTAAAGAGGTATGCACTTCCCTCCACTTTTTTTGTTGATGCTTGTTATACCCAGAAAAACCAATCGACCATTCAATTTTACAAATTTAAATTTGGCCGTATACTTGTACACCACAATTGCAGGATTTCCTATACCATATTCATTCTAAGTACTGGTTAAATTTCCATGCTTAAAGTTTAAATTAACCAATCAAGCTGTGAATTTCAGCTAACAGAAAACCTATAATCAAGGTCCTAATTCAATCGTTGTTCTTTACGTTAATTTGTTCAATTCGCTGCTAATTTGCAGGCATGACTTGGAATGATAGCATGTAAATCATTTGTTAGTGAACAGTTTCATTTTTCCAGTTGCTTCTAATGGTTACATGCAAAGTCTGTATTTTTCCAAGCTAATGTGGCCTCCATATATATGATTTAACCTGTGCCTTTCATTGGAGCATTTACTTGGTAACACGTGTTCTTTCAGCCATGTTCCTGTTTGAGTGGCATCCTTAACAACAGCTTGATCCTGAACTCTATAGTTAGCCTTGTGCAGAGGGGGACTACTCTTAGACATTGGCTATAAAATTTTTACTTAAATTTCTTAATGTATAAAGCATTGTATCGCCATTCAGGTGACATGATGTTGATGGAGTTATAATTTCATCACACTTGATTCTCGATTAGCAGGAGATATGCTGTTAATGCACTGTAGTTGATTTGAAATAGTAGTGAATTTATTGAGAGATATGTTAGTTTGTTTCTTAAGTTGTGAGTAATTAACTGGAATCTTTTTTTATAAATATAAATAGGTTGAGGACTTCACTCCCAAGATTGCACGGATTGTAGAGTGGTACTGTACAAGACCTGCTTAATAACTTTAATATAACTGTAATGTGTCCCACCACCCCATTTCCAATTCAATAACTGCTTGTTTTACTGCGAGGAATATGTTCGACATATTTATCAAGGGTACTTTCTTCTTGTGTGCTACTTTTAATGTGTTGCTGCGTCAAAAGCATTCTTTTTAGCAAAAAATGAATAATGTTGTAGTGTTGACAAATGTTAGAAAAATGAAAAAATGAACTCTGTATGGCTGAAATTGTGTTTACAGATTTTTGGATAATAAGTTCATATCTATTTGATCCTTGTACTTTTTACTTGGTCTAAAAAAGAAAATAAAGGAATTTTTTTCTAAAATAAAAAGAACCTTGCAGATGGCTAGTGTTTCAAGGTATGGTTAGCAAATCTGGGTTTTGTGCCACTGATAAAAAATGGTCATCACCTAGAGCTTCAATGCTTATCTCATCACACACAGTTCCAGAAGTGAAAGCCTAACCTCTTTATAAGTGCCTGCACCTAGGGTTTTGTGCAATTGACACATTTTGTAAATGCCTTGAGGTTACCATGAGTGGTTTTCTTTCCTTGGATCCATCACAGATAGCTAACCCATGTTTGAGATCTAAGAGCTCTGTGCCAATTCCTGAGAATGTAAAATAGAGAGGGTTTGAGCCTCATAAGCTTTTACAGGGCTCTCTATTTATAGTTTTCTTTTTGGGGTGCTTGTTTCAGCTTAAATATTGGCTCCTGCTTTTAGTATTAGTATAAGCCATGTTCAAAAACTCAGTTGTTGATCATGCTTCTGAAGATAGTCTCTGTTGACATCAGAGAGTAGCCAAGCGAAACTGGAAGAAATGAATTAAGATTTCATAAACATCACAACAAATTTGTTTCATTTTGGATTTAATAGTTCCTCTGTCTATTTTGGGTGAAAAACTATGTTTTAACTGTAGTTCTCTGGTACCGCCTTGTACGGATTTGCAAGCAATCAAATTTGTGCTTAGGAGAAAATAATGATGAATTGCCGAGATGATGATTCAAAGAAACACAGAAAACAATTAAAACTCTAAAGGTGAAAACCTAAGATGAGTTGAGTGTCATGCTTGATTTCTTGCTTAGTGAAGTGTTTTTCTTCTGTTTTAAAATGTTCTGACTTACACAGTTTAACATTTTTCTGTATAGTATGCATTGACTGTTTCACTGTTTTATTTTTCCTTCACTATCTTACATTCTTTGGTATCCTGTTGCTATAGTTCATTCAGCTATGCAAAAGGAAAATCAATTACAACTTGTTTTAAAATTTTTTTTATATCTGCATATTTGCTTTTGTTCATGTTCTTAGATTTTACTTATTATATTACTAAAAAATATGTTTTCATGATGGTCATAAATGATAAAATTTCTTTTATTTTAGTTGTGTTGTAAATTATTATTTCAAAGTCATATGTAGTAAAATATGATTTCTGTGTTGGTGTTTGTGCTTTATTTTGATTAAAGCATGATTTAAAATAGCTAAAATTTTCTTCATTTTACTGGTGACGAGTTAGGTATGGTCAACTTCAAGACATTGATCTTAAAGATGTGGAGCCTGCAATTTGAGCTGGTATGCACATGTTTTTTCAGGTCATGTAATAAAGTTTTTATTCATTTGTGATGCTACCTATTTCCATGATTGAAATCTTATTTTAATGTAAGCTCGTGTAAGGATGATTATTGTTATAGTTTCAGACATGTTTTCTTGGTTGTTAACTATGGATATAGGTTAAGGACATCCTTTGTATCCTTGTGTTGGTCTGCAAGAAAAAAGTTCAGTTTTCTTTATCTGTTGATATGTTATATATATACGGTTGTAATATACTTGTACTTTCTTCATTCCTTGTTAATTTGCTGTATTTTCACATGATTTTTTATCGAACGTGCTACGTGTTTATGGACATGCTGATTTCCCAAATAAACTTGTGTTAAAAAAAAAACAAAGATTTTAGTTTTTAAACCAGTATTAATTGTTTTTTGTTTTTGTGGGGTCCAATTTGGTCTACGAAATTCACAAAAGCAGGAGAAAATGTTTCTGAATACTGTAAGTTATTCCACTTGCTTTTATTATTGAATTACATTCTTCTATGATTGCTGATGTTTATCCTAGCAACTGTAATTTGTTTCCTACTTTTAGTTATTTTTGAAAGATGGGATATGTGTTGTAATGCGGTTTCTGATATTTTACTATGCTCTAAATGCTCTCATCAGATACGGACGGTACTAACAACTTGCACCCAGGTATACCTGTTTTACCTGACAACAGGTATGCATTCTGGATATAATATTAATCCGAATGTGTATTATTATGAGACTTGTTCTGTTTTACAGACAATTAAATATTAATGGAAAAATGGAAGTTGGAGGATCTGTATATCAAAATGCCAAAAATACTGAAAGACAACATTGGGTAAATACCTGTAACGTGTATTGCAAGGAGCTTAATCATTTTCTTGTTCTTGAAAACTTAATATTAACGTGTATTGTCTGTTGAATATTTTTATTATTAAAATTTATAGCAATGAAAATTATTTGCATTATTTACTGTTTGGGATGCTGATAAGTCACAAGTTGCAAAAGGAAAAGATAAACCTTAGCGCAGTAGTGGTTATTTTTGGTGCACTCGTTCTCACTGAAAAACAAAGTGTACTCCGGACAATAAACACTGAATTTACTCAAAGCCAGCTACAACAGAGCTTAGCCACCAGTACAGACACTGTAACATACTTTGACACCACTACAAGCCTGCATTCATAAATCCTAGGGATACGGAGATGAAAACAAGAGGGGTTAAAAATAAAAGCATAACTAGGATGAACTCTGATGGTCAGGATGACTATTACTTGCATAAGATTGTTGCTATACCCAATAAATGGAAACCAAGACTACGAAATAGATGAGCACGGCAACAAAGAACACCACTAAATAAAGCTTTTTTCTGCATAACACTCCATTGCAGAGAAGGCTTATTATGCCAATGCAGACTACTATGATAACCATGATTCGATGAATTACTGCTGACAGGGCCAACATAACTATGTAGATTTGGATTGATGAACGGTTGATAAGCATGCTCATGTACTCTTTGCTTGCCTGATGGGCACCCGAACCGGCTGCAACCATCTTAAGCAGAATAAATATAAGTGTCACCAGTGGTACCATTGCACTTGTCACCTCTTGGACTGTTTTCCCAGAGGGTCCGTCATTGGTATGGTGAGAAGGGGCCCCTCCATTTTTGTCTACATAAGGCTGCATGAAGACATAGTAGGCCACAGCAGTGGCCGGAACAGCACAACCCAATATGTACATTGAGCTTCGGAGCCATGAGCATTCTCCTGTCCTAGACAGAGGCTCAAGTAAAATCCACACAAAAATGACAGTCATGGATGAGTAAAATGATATGTTATTTGCCACCATGTAGATTATGAAGTGGTGGCGATCATCTGCGACCTTGTCAGTGGGTCCTGTCATTGCAAATGTTGCTAGCAGTGCTGCTATCACTGCATTTGTCTGAATCATGCGACTATAATGCTGCTTTTGCTTCTCAGATGAGTCCAGGATGTTGCGTTCATTCACATCAGGCTCTGTCACAGCACCAGCTTTTCTC
Source organism: Gnetum montanum (assembly GCA_015680685.1). Classification (NCBI taxonomy): domain Eukaryota; kingdom Viridiplantae; phylum Streptophyta; class Gnetopsida; order Gnetales; family Gnetaceae; genus Gnetum; species Gnetum montanum. Next base: position 2,019,452 of record MNCI01026832.1, read on the forward strand.
AAACACATTCTCACCTCTTCAGCGCATGTTTAAACATACCAAATCCATGCATGTAAAACCCTCTTTGTTGGCTGCCTTGACATCGGTTTTTTGAAATGCATCAATCAACTTCGTAACCAGCTACACATTTTACGGAAAATAGATCATTTAAAGTAACTGGGTATGATAGAAGGCCAGAAAATATTTAGTTCATCGACTAGGATTTTGAACAATCTTATTAGGAACAGCATCAGGAACTAAAAAGCAACTTAGCTAGCTAGGATAAGATTGACATGATGAACTATGAACCAAGGAATAAAAAGCAAATGACAAACATAAAAAATCAAGAAACAGTCCCAAGTCCGGTGAACAATGTAAATGAAAAATGTAAAAAATTATTTAATGACTCACCTGTGTATCAGTTAAGTATATAGCTGCCAAATGCCGAGGTGTATTTCCATTCTTGTCATATTCATCTCCCCAAAATCTCTGGTACTGTTGCGTGGATATCCAGTCCAGCATTTCCAAATTCTGGCTCTGCACAGCAAAGTGAAGAATAGTCTTGCCATCCCTGCTCTTCAAACCAACACATTCTGGCCTCTCACTTGCAATTGCATTCAAGATTTCTATGTTGCCTTCCCGGGCTGCCAAATGGATTGTTGCCCGTCCAACTTATCCTTTCTGAAAACAAGGTCCGGACTTTTCTGCAGAACATATTGCACCACTCCTATGCTACCTCCTTCCACCTTCCACAGCGGAGTGCTGCTACCTCCTTCCACCTTCCACAGCGGAGTGCAAGGAAGATGCATTGGTGGAGTCACCAATGGCTACCTCCCGTGTTCCCGTCGTAGATTCTTCAACAAGTATTTTCAGAACCTCTGCAAACCACAATGTTTTCAAAAGTACAAAAAATAAAATTAAGGCGTATATGCTGAGATAATGGCAATTCGTTGTATTAAGAGAGTATATAAAAGTTAAAATTTGCCATCCCAGGAAAAGATTCGTGAATGTATCTGCAGCGTATGCATGATGCTAATTTATACTTATCAAAGCAAGGAATATGGCAAAGAAAAACTCAGACACTAACAATTATGAAGAAATGTAGTTGCATTCAAGAGTATCGATATGCATCCAAGCGTATATGCAAGTCTGTCCCTAACAGAAAAGTTGAAGAGGCGTATTGGGATGATGCCAAATTTCTAAACATAAAACAGGGTAAAACAGGACATAGATATGTGCTCTAACCAAAGACGATAAATCCCAATCACTTCACAAGGATCTTGTAGAATTATTTGTTAAAACCTCCATGAAAAAGTTGCGGGCCTGCAAGGAAGGCATATAATGATTCCATTACATAATTAATAAACTGAACTTGAAGCTGCAATTGAATTAATTGGACTGGAGAGGAATTTAATGATTTAACTTAATTAGAGATGTGACTTGGTTAGGAAACTTGGGACATGGGTAAAATGTTTAAATATTGACTTAACAGAACAATGTTTGAAATTTTTGCTAAGATGGAATAATGTCGTGCCCTAAAATTAAAAGATTTAAAAATCAGTTGAAGTATGAAAGAATACATGGAATGTAATTGCAGTAAAAATATTAACAAGGATGGAACAGAAATAATACTTCAAGGTTAAAAAGGTCCTCCACTACAAATAGTTTCATTATTTATAATCAATTAGTGAAATTACTAAGGATGTAAGAAATAGGATTGAGGCATGATGATCAAATTAGAGATAGGCATCATGACATAAAAGAATGATAAAAATACTAAAAAAGGAATTTGTATAATAATAATCGTATTCTACTATGGCATTGAATATTGGAATGCTTAATGTTAAGAAGAGATGAATATGTTTAATGTTAAAGAAGAGATAAATTGCATAATAAGGACATTAGTTAAGGCATGAAGTTGCTTTTATTTCAAATAAGCTAGAAGAACGACAATTTAGATGCTACTCATAATTCTAGAAATCTATCAAGAGAAATGCTAATTAAAAACATGATAAAAAAATTGATAATGTTACAAAGAGTTTACACATAGACAAGGTTCTAACTTTCAATGAAAGTTAAGGTGAATTTACAATTCTGAAAAAGCCTTTAAGACAAAGGTTAAAAAAGATATGATAAAAATAATTTATAATGGTACAAAGAATTTACAATAAACAAAGAACTAGCTTTTAACCAGTGTTTAAAAATTCGGAAAAATATACCCAGTAGGGATGTTTTAAAGATCATGATAAATAGGCAAATCAGAAAAATCATACCTAAATCTATTGAATTTTTTTCCTAAAAATAAAGTTTACTATAACAGTCATGCTCACTCAAGTCTAGTGGACAAAAATTCTAATCCAGCTACAACTAAACTAACTGGGAATTTATTGCCCAAATTGAAAAACTATGCTTTTAACACAGGCAGAAGGGTTAAAGGGATTTTCCGGGGCAAAAGAATTTCAGTAGCTGCAGTCATTTTCTTTTTTTGGACAACCAGGTGCTTGAAATTTGAGGTCATAGGTAGAACATTAACCGAGTTATTAGATTCATTGACATTTACAACTGGCATGCATGTTTAGTAGGATATAATAAGCTTATGGGATAAACCAGATTTAATATTACAGATAAGTAAAAAGTAAAACGCTCCAAGTTGGGTCAAAGAATTTTCCATATTAATCATTCCAAAGTGCTAGTTTCACAAGTGAAAAACCTGAATTCAAGCTTGAGCACAGCGAGTCACCTGAAGAGGTTAAACTTTAGCCTCTCAATCCTCCAAAATCCCTTCCGGATAAACACTGAATCCTTATCAAAATCCCTTCCGGATAAACACTGAATCCTTATCATGATAGCTACTAAGTACTAACTATGCAAACGCAAACAAGCCTCAAACACACAAACTTTCTTGATTACCATAAAAAAGGCCCAATCAATCTTACCGAGCTTGCCTTGCAGAGTAGCCAAATGAAAACATGTCCGGCAGTCCTTTCTTTTGTGGGTTACAGAACTGTGTGGAACCAGGACCTTAACAGCCTCAGTGCTGCCATGGGTAGCAGCCAGAAACAGTGCAGTCCCACCATTTTTGTTGGCCATGGATGCCATAGCAGGATCATGCTCAAGAATGGCAGCTATGAGACAGCCATGGCCGTTTTTAGCAGCTTCATGCAGGGCAGTATTTCCATCTGCATTTTTGGTCCTCCATGGCCTGCTGCAGCCAAAGCATGCCATGGAAATCACTGTGGCTGTGCCTCCTTTACTCTATATCACCAGTGTGATAAATGTTGATTCTTCGAACTCACAGCTATTACTGTAAGAGTAAAAGATTTCTGAGGAGTAACAGAATGAGAACAAAGTTTGGATTGAATTCTCTATCTAAGAAATTGATGTGTAGCTTCTGATTGGCTGGAAGCGGATACCACCTCCATATCAGAAACAGAAACAGTGTCCACGGTGATCCACTATAACTGTACACATGATTGTTGATAGGTAAATATGGCTCGCCCTGACACCTTTTGAGAGACTATCATCTAAGGCTTTCTTGTATGGGTAAGGAAAGAGAGAACAGTCTGGAAAGGGCAATGTAGTATTTACAAACTTTAAAGAACCAGTTTTGGAGTAAGCTTTGGGCATCAACAGTGATATGCATGGCTAAAGTTTAGGAACAACCGGTTAGAAATTGTTTTTGTTCTGTATAATAGGAAAAAGAGAATGAAGATCCTGTAAAATAATTAGTTTTGAATGGAAACTGAAATTGAAAGTTGGTGAAAATTATTGTTGCCTACTTTCAAAACCTTCGCAAGAAGGTAAGAATTAATTCCAGACTGGATGCCCCCAGTGCTTCTCCCCATGGAATAGTGAAATGTTTAACTGCTTTGGAATAAAAGCCAGAATCTGGCATGATGGTCCTGAGGTGTTTCTGGTTTTCCAGCATGAAACTTGAATTGATTGATTATATTTGATAAAGATTGCAAATGAATAGCATTATTAAAAAAAGGGTAATCGTTAAGATCTGTAATTTCTTTCCTTGTAAAAATAAACCGTATAACTAGGGACCGATAAAAATGTACAATCTTCTATGTTCAAGGACTGTCTTAAAAGTTCTTAGTTTATTGGAAAAGCCTACTTCCACATATACTATGGAGGCAAGAAGATTAGAACTGCAGGGTAACCCCACTCAAAGATATTGTGCTATGACTTAGAGAATGATGGATGACTTAAAAGTATTAATATTTTTAAGTAATGTTTATTTTACTTTATATTAGATTGTATATTTTAGTATATTGTTATAATCTATATTATGTTATATCTCATCAATAATATTATTGTATATTTTATTTTGTAGAACAAAAACATGGATTAAATGATGTTAGGTGAAAATCTTAATTGCACCATCATGTCGAGAATGTTGAAATTAGCTCATTTTGACCTCTCATTTGCATAAAATGGATTCCATACGTGAAAGTTATGGCTGGTCAAAGTTGGCCATGAAAAACACTTATATGGGATGAAATGATCAACACCTACCATCAACATGTGATGTTTAAATGGCAAATTCAACAATGACAGTCTGGAGCTACCTACTCAATAGGTGAAGACTTTTTAGGCTCATCGTTGGTTCTTTTCTCCCTCCTAAATGTACCTAAAATTTGTATAAATTGAGGTGTTAGGCCTTGTTCTTGCTAACACTTGAGGATGGTAGTCTTAGATATATGCTCCCTTGTTGCCTAATTGCTTATTACCTAAAGGCAATTGTTAATTTCTCCCATTTCTCTTCTTATTTTTATGTTATTGTTCTTATTTCATTTGTATGAGCAGAGTTGGGAATACTTTATCAACACTAAAGTGAGTTAAGAGCTCTCAACCACGTATAGACCTTCTCTCATTATCTCGTATGAGTTAAGCTTATACAGTTTGTACAGATATTTTTTATTATTAATGAAAGAGAAGTTGGCGTCCTTTGTGTATTTTCACTTTATGTTAGAAGGCAAGAATGTCCATTGGATGTAGTGATCACTAAGTGACAAATAAATATTGATTGAGGGAGAATTTGGGATGTCAATGGAAGAAACAATAAATTTTTGAGTTCAGCATTGCTTTTAGTACTTGAATTACCTAGGCATACCTCTAGGAGTAGGACATTCAAGTGAGTCGTAGTGGAGGTGATGAACTAGGGACATAACTGATTTAGTTGTAAAAGAGCTCATGATGAACAAAACCCACCAAGAGATAGTGTGCTATGATTTAAGGACAAAAGTTGAGTTTATGTTGATGGGCTTTGTGAAAGTCACCTTGATGGTTTCCTACTTAGGATATGCTACTCACAAAGTTTTAACTAATGACATGTATCTACATTAAGTGAGTTAACCTGGTGTATAGGGTTGGAATTTGGATTTATTATGTCCCGTCAACACTTTTTTATTTCCATTTTACAAGAAAATTTTAGTATTTTTATACTTTTAGCATAAAATGAATCAATAAATTCAAAGTAAAATAAATTACTTATTCAATAGTTTTACAGCCATTTTTCACAAGAACCATTTGCCTTAGTATTAGATAGCATACTAGTATTATGCTAGTATATTATATAGTTATTTAGCTGATCCTATTTTGTTGGCCAAAGCTAAGATGATGATGATGATATTTTGATATTTTTCAGAAATTATTGAACATTCTTTAAACCAAGAAACATGAAAAAATAAATGTAAAATACAAGTAATATATTAAAAACATCTAAATAAACAGTAAAATTCTAAGCGTGTTAGTGTATAAAAGAAGCCACTTATATATGCAATTTTTAAGTTTAATGTCAATGGTTTACTTGGTTTTGCTACAAAAAACTTAATTTCATTAATTGAATTCTACTTGAACTCTTCTATAGGCTTAATGCTCATCCTATAGAGTAGGATTCAGGGAAGGCTTATAGATTAGTGTAAGCATGACCTCTTTTAAACTAGTAAGACATGAGAAATGATCATACCATCACTCCAAATGATGGCTCCTTACTTGAGTTCTTATATTTAAAAGTCTTTATTGCACACCTATAAAGTACCTTGCTTGAGCCCATTCAAAATAATTATAGGATCATGTTTATTATGGTTACAAATGCTACTTATTTTTAGAGTATAATTCGAAGTTAAGGTACAATCATTAGTTTTTTAACTTAATTTAACAATAATTACAAAAGGTCACGATAATTATCCAAGAGTTGTAACTCCTTTTGAAAGTTAAGAGAGCGTGAGTACTCACTTCATAACATGTGTGAAGATACATAACAGAATAACGGAATGTAATAAACGAAATAAAGAAGAATAAAGAGAGTATGTGAAATCAATTCAAATAAGGAAATAACATTGGAACAACAGCCACAACAAATTTCATAAATTAGAAAAGTTTATGAACCATAATGATTTGTAAAATTATGAAGGTAAAATGCTCTACATTGCTAAAGTGAATAGAAGGATGTAGTAATGCAGGAAGATGTTATAAAACATGAGTTTGTAATGAGAACTCGAGCACAACAACCAAAAGGTTTAAGAAATGACTCAAAGTTAAGAAGCAAGTGTTGCAGGAAACAACAATCCATGTAGCATAGAACCGAGTCTCCTAAAGAGAAGAGAAGGTCCCAAGTTGTGCCATATGTAGCCTAGTCTAGTTTTTTAAACAAGAAGAGAAGACTAGTTGGAAGGTTATGATGGTTAAGAGGAAGAAAAGAATTATGAAGAAGTATTTCTTAAAGTCGAAAGATGCTAAGTTAGAAGAGGCTTAGCAAAGTTAAGAAATAAGTTAAGTTGAAGAAGACTTAATAAATTAAAGACTTCATACTATGATAAGTTTACATATAAGAGTTCATAATACGATAATTATGAAGAACAGTTGTAAGTGTATTATCAACTTACAATGAAAGAGAAGATATGATTCAAAAGAAGATGTACTACTAGAAAAAGAGCAATACCACTGAAGCACAATAAGTTCTTATAAGCTTAGCATAGGTGGACTTGGAGATACAATAAGCACAAAGATGATGATTATGAATGACTAGAATTAGGAAAAGGTCCTTAATTATAAAATCATTATTGAATAACTTTGTTCATTATAAAAGGATTTATAACCAACAGTTATTATTCATAACTTTGTTCATCAATATAACATAACTTTGTTCATCATAAAATTAGGAAGACTTAGAATATTCATAATTGCCAAAACTACAAAGAGCAGTTATTATTAAGAAGAGAGCTATGATCTTGCAATTTCATAATATTACTTCCTACTTGATGAGTGGCGAGGTACCCCTACACTCAACCATACGAATACGAGCGTGTACGCGCGATCTGGTCGAACTCCGTAGACTAAATGCCTTAACGTCACAAGAAACACTTGGGGTTAATCGTTCGTTGTCTTCCCAAGCTTGCTTGTATGTGTCACGGTGTATGGTTAAGCAAGTCTGAGGTATGTGATTTTTTTGGTATTTTTCCGTTTATCTCCTAAGCTATGAGGGAAAGGGTTGAGAAACTAAACTATCTCTAACTAATGTCCTAAGTCTAAATTAGCTAGCGTCAGCATCCGTTCCCACTTACCGGACACACCCTGAACTATGCAACTGTGGCTACCAAACGCTAATCGTTACTGGGATCACCACACGTAACGCAAGTGCTCGAAGTGGTCGTACTGAGGCACCTATTTAGC
>MNCI01026832.1:2032425-2150351 GCA_015680685.1 Gnetum montanum
ATCACACGTTCTAGCCTAGCGATGAGTAGCCGATTCCTTAACTAGCCGTACACATTGGACTACTACTGGGATTACCAAGCGCAGATCCTGGAATACGCTACTGGGTTACCAAGCAGCCAATGCTCGTAGTTAAGTTGTACTCACGCGTTGCGACAAGCAGCCGATGCCTTGATTAGTCGTACACATCCGTAGATTCTCGTAATCAAGTCGTACTTGTGCGCACTAGGAAAGCAGTAAATAACAACAATAATTAAAACCATGTACTGCAAAGTTTATCCAATCAAGTTCGTCTTTATTGTCGTACACAACTTGGGTTCAGGTTACAAGCTGCTCGAATAAAGAGCCGTTCACTCTAGGACTCCTACTACGGGCACATGGGAAAAATTCTAACTCTGGAGTGATCAATCTGCCAGAGCTTCGCTACTTCTAGTCAAGATTGGGAAATGAGGGGAGTGCCGCCTCTTATTTATAGATATGGCGGCGGACCGCGATATCGCGTACGCAATATCGCAGGGAAAGACGCGATATTGCGGCACAGTGCATGTCGCGTCTCATCACTACTCATCACATCTTGGAAAATCTTGAAGATGACTTGGAGAATGAAATTCATAACAATACTTATAAATGATGTTATTTCTAGTTATGAAAAGTGTATCTCCTTGCAAAAGATCTTGAGAATTTAACATTTATCCCAATTAAATATGGATTAAGGAGAAAGATATTTAAAATTGATAATTCTTCAAGCATGGGATGAAACAAGTTAATCTTCTACTCTTTGATGTATTTAAATCTTAAAATATGTTGGTAGAAAGGTCAAGAAAGGATATTTGAAATTTACAATTTATAGGTTGAAAAACAAATAGATTGTCAAGATACCACATTATTGCTACAACTATGCTATATTAGAAAAATAATTTTTTAAGTACCAAGTAATTATCAAGAAAATAATCTAAAGTAGCCTAAGGGTGAAGCATCCATTACCACTCTTCATTCACATCCTAAACTTATACTAACATTGCTAGGTTACCAAATGGTTACTGCTCAATATAGCACATATTTGTTACTAGAATTACCAAATGTTAATACTTTATATTCAGAGTGGTTGTCCTTATGTAATTAAGGAATAAGATATTAATTCTCAAACCATTGGAAAGTAAAATACATCATGAAATAAGTTGCTAAAAAATAAAGTAAAACTATTCCAAGTGCTACAATCGAGGAAATTAGTTTTGATTTTATTGTTGAAATGTTGAAGTGTCCAGGTACATCATGCACTTAAAAATAAAATTCTGTTCAATCCATTCTATACATGTTGCAGGTACTTCGAGAGAAATTTGGCTATGTCCAAGAGAGGAAAACTACAAGAGCTTCACTAGTAAAATGACCAAAGGTATCATAAATGTGGATGATACGTGCATTTATATAGGTAAAAGACTAGATTACATCAACACATCATAGGATGCATTGAGACAGTAGACTTATTTATTTACTCTTCATCATACTCCACACAACTAACTAAAAACTTGTTCTTGAGTGAACAAAAGTGGGATTGAGTTCCTTACAAAATTGGGAAATATGAAACTAAACTACTAATTGACTAACATTACTATGAGTGTTGTATTACAAAACATTCTAGCGCTTATAATTAAGAACATCAAAATTGGACACAATACAAAAATGGACCAGTTGTTATTGTACAAAAATGGCTAGGATGGAGTCTTTAAACTATGCTAGGAGTTCAAGGCCCTTGTAGCTCTGGTGGTCTTTCCTCACATCCTAGACCTATCGGTAACCATGGTTGCCTTGCTGTTACTTTTAAAACCCTAAAGGCATCTAATAGTAGCATCATCTTCCCTTCTATGCTTCATGGGTCATTGATGATGGTCTAGGCAACATTGCCTAGACTAGCTGATGTTGGTACATCCCACAAGCAAGGCAAGGTTCGAAACATCTCCTTAGTTTTTATAAATCAATATGTGAATTGCTTCCATTCAATGTTGAATGTCCGCACAATGTTACGATGTGTTATTTGATATTTGAAGCTTTATCCTGTAAAAGATGTTGGAAAGATTTGTAAAGTAGAATATGTTATGTATTCCAGAAGAAATATAATGCTGTTACAAGGAGATACATGAATTCATACTACTTGCTGAAAACAGGTCCATTTAGGTTGACCATCAATTGATATGATCCTTTTTGATATATTCTATACAATGGGATAGGTAAATAGAAATGTAGAGCTGAAGAACTACACAGAAGGATGCCAGTATGTCTGAGGAAAATTGTTTGCAGAGCATATAAAATTTGGAAGAGTAAGCCAGTAATAAAATATGATGAAAATATTTTCCAAAAAAGCTTTGAAAGAATGATGACATGATATCTCATTATTCCCTCAAAGGCATGCCACAGTAGTGGATTGAAGTAACAAAGTCCAAATCATGTCAGAGCATAGAATGATGGAAATAGCATAATCATCATTGTCCTCATTGTTGTTATCATTGAAAAGTATTTCCCAACTTGGATGTCCCTACATAATCAGGTCGCTTATAATATGACAATATCTGTTTAATTGATAATGCCAAGTGTGTTTTGATAATGTGACAATATGTTAAAAGGGCATGTGTTTTCATGGTTTATTTCATTGCACACTTGCCATTGCCAGGGCATAGAGTAGAAGCTTGCCTTTAATGTGCTACTGAATTACAGTTTAAGTCACTGAAAGTGTCACGAATAAGTTCTACAAGTTTTTTCTGCTTGGTTCTTGCTATTGATTACATTCACCTACAGAATATGCTGATGAGATCAAGAAGGCTTGACAACTAGGTTCACTGGCCCAATTAGTTCAAGGATGAGCTAGTGAAGCAACGGTATCCAAAGTGTTTGAAAAGAATGAGGCAATTATCAGAGCACTTGCTGCTTATGATCCTACGGGAGAGGTACCCTCTTATTAGACTTCTGAATTTCATTATTTAGTGATTGTAATGTGCAAAATTGTTTCAAACCATGTATGTTTTGAAATTTTTTCTTTTGGTATGATGTAACTCCATTTTGGATCTAATGACATTGCACCCTAATATATGTCAGCAAGTGATGTTATATAGCCCCTAACTGTTAGGCATCAACTTGGAAATTGATGTTTTGTGATTCTTCATCATGGAGTAATCATTTCAGCCACCAAATATAATGTATTTTTCTGCATCTTTTTAATGCTTTACTAAGGGGCTTGCCAGGCAAAACATATACTGTTCCATAGTACTTCATAATAACGGAATTTTTTAATGTATTTCATATGCATCATGATATGCACATCATGCTATGCATCGGTAACATTACATTTTAAGTAATCCCACTGTTGTACTCTGATGCGTATTTTTTTGAAGCACAAAATAGCAGAGAAACAAAACCGATTCAACCACAAATTCAAAAGTAAGATATGATTGCAGAGAATAAGCTGGTTTTGCAAGTAAGAGAACTAGAACATTTTTGCCATTTCTGGAAATAACGTTTAAAGTTATGAGATTTTTGTCACTGTTCACTTAATCCTGCATGTTAGCCTTCTCTTCCCATTTTATCTTTTCTAGATAAATTTGGTTGAAATTTGTTATGCATAGCCAAGTATTGATCTTATATTTTGTTAGTGATTTACACAGTATTCATTTTCGGTAGTCTTAAATGTCCAACATAGTTGGCTATTCCCTGAGCATTTCCTACTGCATCTCTGTTTATTGTTGCAAATTCTGTCTCAAACTAATCTCCCACCATCTTTGCTCCTGTTGTTGTGTTACATCAGGTCAGCCAATATCCTTATAGGAGCTTTTCTACATTGTGCAAATTTTCATATGCAGTGACTCAAAGAAGTTAGGCATTTGTTCATCCATTGACCATTTCAGGACCTTGCGTGGCAGGATGAGCATTGAGGCTCTGGTTGATGATCCCTTTTTTTAATCTTATTTTTGTAATTTACAATTTACAAAGCATGCAACTTCTTGGTGAAGATGTGAAATTCTACAAGTCACAGGTTCAATTCCACTGGATTACTACGGAGATATATAGGTAATGTGTGAAAAGTGGTTGAAACTGAACTAGTCCAACAAATCTTTAGGGTCTAGGATGTAATAGAAACAGTTTTGGTTTCATTTTTAATTTCATTTCAATAATGTTTCTTGTGTCTATTGTAAATAATAGCATTATTATGAGCAGTAATTATAACATTATTTTATTGTTATGAACGTTAAGAACTAATCATTAAATATTTTATTAGCTTCTGGAATATTTCATTTTGCTTTTTAATGAGTGCCACTGGGAATGTAATCTCTTTTTTTTTCAGAATATTTATGAACACATTAATAAGAAGTTTTGGGTTTTTTCTCTCTTCTAGCATCTTAACTGTACTCACAAGGCAGAGGCAGCAAAGCCCTGTAGTTGCACCATCACAGAGGTGGAGGATGCTCTTTCCAAATTTACATGGGCAAAACAAGCAGAAATGAAAATTAAAAAGTTGAAAGCAGATGGAAAATCATGGCCAAAGACTTCAGCTGAGGTATGATTTCTGATGCTTAATGCAGTTATACAGATTTTGTCTTTACGAGGCTCTCTACAAGTGGGTAGTTACTGATGCCAAGCTTGACCAGGCTTAAGATTCAAAATTTCTTGTTTGGACTTTTGAAGAACCCATTAACTAGAACTAGTTACACAATTTTATTGTGCAATTTAGGGTGCAATTATTAAAAATATTAAGTTTCAAATTGAATTTTATCATTCTGAGATTCCTAGGGTTCTTCCCCAAGTGCATGATTATTGATGTTTTCCTGCGTTTTCTAGACATTGTTGGCTTCCCAAGATCAAAGCAAGCTCAAGTCCAGTACTAATGGTTTCAGGCTGGTTGCTAATAATCGTAGCAAATATTGAATTCTTAACAATCTTTCAGTTTTTTTTATTCTGGGAATAGTTTAAGAAAAAAATTCCTTAACGACATTGAAATTTCTTTATTCTGTCAATGGTTGTGTTTTGCATTCACATGCACTTTAGAATACTTTTCACAAGGAAAAGGAAAAAGAATAAAAAAAGAACAAGTTCCAAGAAGAAGATTGTTAATTGTTTCTGCAATTGATTATAATTTTAATTCTAAATATTGTTTCCACAAAACTTCTTAGAGCGGTAACTCGTAAATGTATATGTTTTTCACGATCTCATTCTTTGGAATTTGGGATAAAAATGAAAAAAGAAAAATTTGTTCTCAACATTTGTTGAAGGTTTCTCTGATTCTAAGCATCTTGGATCACATGTTGAATCTTGGCCTTAGAAGAAATGTTTGCAAAACTAGAAGTCAATGTAAATTGATCATATATTCAATAGAAGAAATAAGTAAGATATGCATTGAAAAATCATAAAACATAAAATCTTTTTGCTGTTTTTTTTAAAAAAATTTTAACTTTTTGACATTTGAGCTTTGGATGTTTGAGAGATGTATCTGTATCTGCAGAAAGGGCAATGGGTATTGTCATTGCATTCCTGACATGTTTTTGGAATATTTTTATGCTCCGTAACTTATTTGAGAACCTGCTCCATGCAGTTTGTTGCTCCCTGCATTTCCAAATTATGTGGAGCATAAATTTGTAATGACTTGCAGATACAGCTTTAGCTCTTGATAGAGGAGAATGACATGACAACAGAACTCATGTAGCTGACCTCATACTGCTGGGACAAAGCTGAGATAATAATGATGATGATAAATTTATAACGATGTCCATCAAGTTTAGCTTGTTTCTAAGATTTCTGACTTGCATCAAATAGGTTACATGTTCAGTCCCAATGAGTTACACCTAGATATAATAAAATTTGAAATGGTTGAAACTAAATTCTGTTGGGTAGATCCCTAGGCTCTTCAATGTAATAAACAGCTACGGTTTCCGTTTTGTTTTTGAAATTCTGCACTGACAACTAACTTGGATTTTTATGTAATAAAAAACAATCTCCAGACATTTCAACTGATAAAGTTACTAATTATTTCTGTACTTGTTGAATTTTTTTGGTGCAACTTTTCATTTTAATTAGTACATGAACAGTACCATTCAGCATTTCCCATAAAACAATCAATTTTAGCAAATATCAAAGAATTATCTTGTTGTTAGTTACTCCATGTATAGTTGCAATCGGTTAGAGAAATGTTTATTTGACTATCACAATACCAGAACCTGGCAAAATTTAGCTTCTTCTTTTGTTGTTTCTTTTTTCTTTGCACGTTTGGATTTTGGTCACATTTAGCAATTCGTTATGATAATTAATTAACACCTGTAAATCCCTCATCATCAGATTTTCTAAATTTCTATTGTTTTCCTATATCACAGAAAAATACATTTTGTTTTATGATTATAATTTTATGCTAGATGTAAGTACAAGACTTCTTGTCATATTTGTTGGATCTTGGTATGGAAAAAGAATTGTTGCATGTTTGTTTCCATTATGTTTTTGTTCTTTCTAATGAAGGTTCAAGAATTGGTTGGGACTACTCCAATGAAAATTGCTAATGCAAATCTCTCAGACAAGAGGTCAAAGGTAGTGAAGGCTTATGCAAATCTGGCAAATGAAAATGCAGCAAAAGCCGGAATTATAAGCCGTAATCAGTTATGCCCATGTGGTTCAAAAAAGAAATACAAGAGGTTTCTCATTTTGGTACACAGAAATTGTCTATTCGATCTACTGTTGTATTTAAGGTAGACGTTTAAAGTATTCTGGAATTATGTTTTGTTCTATTTTTTTAAATAAAGAATTGATTTTGTTTTGGTTAAGTGTGCAAAAAATGATTTCATTGTTATATATGGTCCCAGGGAAAAGTTCTTTAATAAAACATTTGGTAAATAGAGAATGAGTTGCATTGATAGTGCACCCCATAGGGAAATAATTACTAGAGAAAAAACCTGCATTTATGAAATAAAAAAATGTTTGCTGTTTTTTTATAGCAATATCACTAAAATATAAAGCAATTTTGCTTCGCTCTAATTTAATTTCATTCTTAGTTAATCTCAGTTTTGCTTATAATAGAAATTTATTTTGCTAATTCATTGACTCAATTTAGTTGCCGGTATTAATTTAGACAAAAGTCAGCCAATTTAAACATTTACGCCTCAAATTTGTTGTTGGTTGAGATCAATGTTGGTTAAGTTATAAGACAAATTCTTCCTCAAGAGATGGAAAACAAAAATAAAATAAAATAAAAACAAAAAAAAAGGAAAAGGAAAAAACCTTCAAATCATTTATCTGCCTTAACGATTTAAACCCAAGTTGCTGCGATAAAGGCAACCATGATGGTGATGCTGGTGATAATCTTAGAAAATCACTGTTTGAGTTTTTTATAATTATAATTATAATTTTGTTGTGATAACGAAGGCATTTTCTTCTGGGTTACCAAAAAGTCACCGTTCAACAGCAAAAAGGTTGCCTGTAATTTTAAACACGTTGGGGAAACAGTAGCAAAGACTTTTTCGTTTGAGTCGCCAAAAGTTACCATTTAACATTTTAAAACTTGTCTTTAAATTCAAAAAAATTCCCAGGAAAAGTTCACCTTGAAAAAGTTACCAAAATTTTAATCACGATCTGCTTCCTAGGTTGGAAAATGTGGTGTGCTAGAGACTGTTAGGTTATTATCTTTCATTTGCAGTAGCGTTTGCTGCTAATACGCCATTCTATTTTGGCCAAACTTACCTATGTCCTTTCTTGCATAGAAGCCTCTAATACTTGAAACCGCTTTAAAATTAATTTTTTACCCATTGGAATCAGCATACAGTCAAGTGTGACTATAATGAGGACAAAGTTAAGACTTGAATACTTCATTCTCTAAGCCCATATCTCAGATTTAATATAAACATGGAATCAGTATAAAATTTATTCACAATTCTTAAAGTACATGTAATAGTTATCAAGCCCCACAACTGGGTTTATCCTAAAATCTTCAAGAACCTGCTCAGCTATGTTAAATCCTTCAAGTCAAAATCTTCTTCAAGCCAAGTTCAGGAATTTATGTTATGAATTTACCTACCTATGTTAAAATATTACTGATGATATAATGATAAGATTTTTATCCCTTTGCACTGAAGAGAACTGAACTGGTTTTATTACATTCAAGTGGGTGCCCCACGGATCTGTTGGACCGATATACTTTGCATAACGCGTGTACATATCTGCAAAATCCACTAGAATTAAATCTGTGCTTCTTAGAATTTAAGTCACAAAATTGTGACCAACAAATTATGCCTCATTAAGCTTATGCAAGTTACCAATATAAATAAGTGAGGAAGAAGGAAAATTGATTATCTTATAGCAAAGACTTAGGCTATTACGTGCTTTTTTACAAAATATGTTAATTGCTGTGTATTTTGTTTTTATTTCCCATTCTCTCTAATACTGGAAAACAATCCTATATGATTTTAATAATGCATGATATTTTAATTACTAATCTTAGAATCCTTGTGGCATAGAGTCATCAACATTATCATTTATTCCTGTATTTCAACAGATGTTGCGGGAAGGCTTGATTCAAACAGAACTGGTCTTTTATTTTGAGCCACTCTAAGGTTACTGTAAACAGGATCTTTGAGAAGTAACATTTTAAATTTGATTCTGTGATTGATAATGTATCATCTTACATGATGGATATTCTACATATTTGATTAATACAGCTCATGTGGATTTTCGATCGTGCCACTAAAAAAATGTACACAGTGCAGCTATTCCTATTCTGAGGCGAATGCAATCTCTTCACTGAGTTGTTGCAGTTACCGTTTAGTAGTCTCCCTAATTCTTGGGTTAGAATGATCTAAACTTAATACAGAAACATAGCCACCCGGGATTATGCTATAAAAGAGGAGATAAATGAATCGGAATGGCTGCTAAGCGTTCATAAAATAGAATAATGAAATTTTGGCTTTGTACTGTCACATAACCAGTTCACTTCAGTTGCGTCTACACGCATATTGTTTTTTAATTTGAACAAGATTTTCACAGTTGCCCGTGTTAAAAGTCTTTTACTACCATATAGTTATTTGTCCTGTCTCAACTGATATAATTGATCTTGCTATTTGGTGAACCTGAATTGTTAAATTAGCTATGACTTGTATTAAATTAGCTATTATATTGCCGGTAAAGTTTAAGTTGCATGAAAATGTTGTGAAATGTACCCTATGGATTTATATACAGTATGGGAGTTTGTAACTCTTTTTGAATAAAATGACAACTTTATAGAAAAGAGTTGTTAAAAATCAATTGTTTAGTAGCTCTACCATTGTTTTCTTGGAAGCTTAAATACAAAATATGTAACAAGATGTTTTTTATCTTTAGCGGGTTTAAAAGATATGTTGTGCAGCTCTCTCTTTATGTGAAATTCCAATCCATTTCCCCGGCTCAGTGTTAAAGTGATGAGACCCAATTCAAATATCAATGAATTTCTCTTTCACTTTTAAATTGAATTTCCTTTTGGCTTCATTGTTGCGTGAAAACGTGAAAAGACATGTTAAATATTTATGAAATCATGTAACTAGCCATGAATCTTTGTCGTTTGTGATTACAATTGATATCAAAAGTACTACTTGTTCTCTTTGAGTTTCTTGTAGTAATTGTTTTTCTTTAAGTATGCAATGCATTGGTAAAGTGTTAACTTCCAATGTAGCAAATTTGTTTCTACTTTGCATGTAGTCTCACATATAGATTTCAAGAAGAGACAACAATGTTTGGTGGACTTTGCAAATGGATATGATTAAGTTCTTTCTCTCTTCAAAGGCTCAATGTTCATCCCTCATTCCTATGAGTCAGGTCTTGGGAGGTTTAGTGGATAAGCGAAATACTAACCTCTTTTAGAGTGGATACGTGTAGGCTTGAAACTAGGTCTTACAACTTGAAAAATAAGCATCTTTTCATCACTCCAAATGATATCCTTATGCTGATTTCATTTTAAATTAGGCAAGTATCATCATATAATACTGTTACATCCCATCGAGAGACAATAGGTATGGTTATACGCTTATGATTTACACATTACGTGTGAAGTCTTTACTCCTTTAACCAACGTGATTATGTACACTAGCCTTGTGTGATGTGCTTGACAAGTGATGTTGTTGGCAAGGGTATTGGATTGGGGTACAAGAACACCTATCTGGTATATCTTTATCCTTTATGTGTGATTTCGGTATTGAGGCATTTGCACTATAGTGCTATGTTGCATGATGTTCAGGTGTGGTTTTGGCATGTGAATGTGTAAAGCATATATTACAAATCTCATAGGTTCAAATGGATTTTGATTTGGAGTCCCAGTGTATTTGTTATGCATGATTAAAATTTATGGTATTAATTGTGGAGGAGAAAAATATTTTAGCCGATGAAAATGACATATTTTAAAATAAAATAAAATAAAGTAAAAAAAAAACAAAAGCAAAAGTAACATTTTGTTTGCACATGACTTGTGCCAAGGAAAAAAAAAAACAAAGATCGCATGTATACTTTTTTTAACATATGCTTAAAAGCATATTCTTATTTTTCTCTTTATTCTTTTCCCACCGCTTCACCACCGCTTGCCACAAAAATTGAGTTTTGGGTTTCTGTTTTGTTTCTATTGTGTTAATAGAAATGCACAAGAGCATGTTCTTTTGTTTTTCTTTCTTGTCTCTTCTTCTGTTCCACATTTTTCTAAATTCTAAGCTTTATGGGTGGTTTTTACTTGCTCTAAACCTAGATTTAGGATTGTTGTTGTCATTTCTACATGGGTGTAGAACTTGTTGGGACTAAAATAGAGTTAGCTGGATTTTTGAGGGCTTTTGCTTATTTCGGCCTTTCTGCCTCAACACTTTTAATTAGTGGGTTATCTTTACCTTTTCCCTGTATTTTGTGCTAGATTAGTGTATATGATCATGTGATGGAGGCATGTGGGGTGGATAGCTCAAAGCTTGAGCTTAGGCATGTTATTT
Organism: Gnetum montanum; assembly: GCA_015680685.1. NCBI lineage: Eukaryota > Viridiplantae > Streptophyta > Gnetopsida > Gnetales > Gnetaceae > Gnetum > Gnetum montanum. The sequence continues at coordinate 2,043,378 of MNCI01026832.1, forward strand.
TGCATATTTTTTAAAATTGTATGATTTTGGTTATAAATTGTTTATTAATATATATGCGATGTATGGGATGATGTGGACTTGTGGTATATGAGATGTGATGTTGATGATATTGGTAGGAGAGGAATATTATATTTTCAGGGCCTATTAGGGCATAAGCGTTTTTGGGAGTTCCAATCCTTCTTAGTGGTAATTAAACATTATTTTATTAATCAAACTTTGAACACACATAACTTTGCTTCTAGGAGTTCGATTTAAGTAAAATTAGTGTCATTGGGCTGATTTCAGGAAGTACTTTCTAATCATGGGATTAGTTTTCTGTTTGAACATATATCATTTTGAAGGTTATTATAGTGGTCATTTGTATGAAAGTACATGTCATTTGAGAAATATGGTATTATTTTGTCATATCAAGGTAGTCATGTTGTTTTGTTGACTTGTGGTATTATTTTCATGGAATGATTATAACTATTAGGGGTGGATATGTGTGGTTATGTTTTTTTAGGGTGTGTTGTGTTTTTGACATGTGTTGGCTTAAGCTAGCTGAAATGTGTACATGTTTTCGTGATGATGCGTGTGATGGTCATTGGCAAGTGGTGCTAGCATGAGGATGTGGATCGGTTGGTGATGAGACACCTTGAAGATAGTATGGATTGACACCCACTGTGATGCATCAGTGAGGCTCCTATCTCAGGCCTCATCCTAAGAGTGGGAGAGTGTAGGTGTGTTTATCCCTACGATTAGTATGTGGCATAGGTGTGTTCGTCCCTATTGCCAGTCCTCCAGAAGGCTAGTGGTTGCGAGTCATAGGTTGACAGACCCTAGCATCGATTGGATAAAGAAAAGACTAATAAAAGACCTGCAGACAATGGTTGTTATGAGTACTCATGACAACATTTCACATGCTACACTAAGTGTGGATATGTTGGTTACCACATGGGCTATGTATATGATGGTATTGGTTTGTGAGTCATATCATTGATAATATGTGTTCTTTTTGGATTATGATTGTGTGAATCATGGACTATTTACGGTATATCATGGGTAGGATAGATGATGTCAGACCATGGCTTTATCTGTGATTGTATAATAGTATGTTAGCATTATGGGTGAGATGGTGTGTGTGTTTTGAGCATGTATAAGACTAATAGTTGTTGCAAGTTGCCTTGTACCCCACTTTTCTCCTCTAGTGCAGCACTTGTCTACCTTCTAGTAGGGAAAGTGTAAAGGCTTCCCACTTAGTTATGTACTGACTTTATTTAATTACATGTGAAAGGCGCAGGAGCCTAGATGAGCACGGAGAGGGAGAGTAGAGGAGGGGAAAATCTTCAATACTTGGTTAATGTATATTTTCATGTGCAGTAGTAGGGACTATGTATTGTTGTATGAAACTCTATGTACTCTTATATATATGATGATGATGTTTATGTGGTTTTTTTTTTTTTTGTATTTTAGTAGAGTAGTGCATAATTTGATTTAGAGACATGCATTTTTATAAATTGAAATTCTTGTTTAGTTTTTAGTGTGGTAGGAAATTGCTATGTAGTTTGACCTTTCTTCATATCATGTATTCTACAAATCATTGGTTTTTTTTTATTATCTTACTTTCGTTGTAAGATTACGTGATCCTAACCATCACCTTGCCCTCACTAGGGCAGGGTATTACATTGTGGTATTGGAGCTAGTTTACTTCGATGTTGTATGATGGTTGGGGTACTCACCCATTTGTGCTTTCAAGTTACAACGATGTATAGTAGATGTGGTCATGATGCTGGTGGGGCCTACAGACCAGAAGGGCCTAATGATGGGTAGGAGCAGCCTCCTCAAACATCTATCAATGGTCCTACAAATAGGCAACTAGAGCTCATACAATAATTGTTACAGATCTTGTAGTAGCATGTTGTAGCTAGTGATGCTCCGATTTCCATGATTAGGAAAGTGGTAGTGGTAGTGGAGGCTCAGGAGAATCAAATAGGTAACCTATTAATAGAAAACTAGTAGAGTAGTTTTGGAATTTGGGACCTCCTAAATTTAATGGCATTGAGGATCCCACTATAGCTATAGAATAGTTGGAGGAATTACAAAACGCTTTTGATTTGATGGGCTATTAATTAGTTCAGCAGACTTGCTTGGTCGTTTATCAATTGGTTGGTGCTGCCCAACATTGATGGATGACTAAAGAGCAAGCCAAGGGATGGATTGGTCAAGAGGTGGCATGGGATGATTTTCTACCATCTTTTAGAGGTTGTTATGTGTCTACCCAATATGCGCATGCCAAGGAGGACAAGTCCTACCATTTGTATTAGGATAGTTTATCTATGGCAAAGTATGATGCTCATTTCTCTAAGCTGAGTAGTTATGTACCCAAGATGTAGATAGATGCTCAAGCACAGGCAAACAAGTTTGTTCAAGGTTTGAGATCATCTTTGAAGGATCACTTATGACCTCTCAGATTGACTTCCTAGAATGAAGCTAGAGAAGTAGTCATGGATTTAGAGAGAAGCTAGCGAGAAGATATAGCACGTAGAGAGAGGTGATAAGGGCAGAAGAGAGGATTGACATTTGGAGAGAAGCCTAGCCCCTCTAAGCAAGCTCGTGGCCATGGAGGAGAGTGCCTAACACCTTCTTGTAGTCCTACTATTGGAGTTGGTTATGGAGCTATTGTTTGTTATAGATGTGGGTAGCTTGGTCATTTGCAAAGGGATTGCCAAAATTGTTTTGCATGTGGGCAGCTAGGGCATTAGGTTCGGGAGTGCCCAAAGTAGGCAGGTAGTAGTGGAAAAGGCAAAGGTCAAGGACAACAACCTCCGACAAGGTGGACGTGAAGCACCGGTCACTTAGCCTAGAGGAGGCAACCAAAGGACTCAAGGATAAGTGTATGCATTAATAGACTAGCCTTTGGACATGCAGCCAAACATAGTGATGGAGACGGGAGCTACAATTTTGGACTTTGCTGTGTTGATGTTATTTGATCCAAGTGGTAGCCATTCTTTCATAGATCCTACGATTGCACATCATGTAGCTCTTGTATGTCATTTTCTTTCTCTTGGGTTGATAGTATCTTTTGCTAGGAGTCATGAAACTCAAGTTGATTAGGTATGTAGAGGTGTGCCAGTAGAATTGGAAGGTGTGCAATGGATTAGTGATTTACATGTTATGGATCTTAGGGCATATGATGTAATTTTGGGGATGGATTAGTTGTCACAGTTCAATGCTAGTTTGTACTATCGACAAAAGCTCCTATGACTACAATCAATTGATGGCGCTTCGATTGAGGTACAAACTCGTCCGAAGACTATGTGCCTAAATTTGGTCTCCTCTTGGATGTACCATAGGATGCTTCAAAAAGGGTATGAATGCTCTATGGTACAATCTATAAAATAGATATGGTGGGAATAGATCAAATTCCTGTGATTCATGCATTCCCTGATGTATTTTAATCAAAATTACCAAGTTTTTCACCAAGGCGAGAGATTGAGTTTGAGATCAAACTTAAACTTGGTACAGAGCCTAATTCAAAGGCTCCACATAGGATGTCTCTCATATAGCTAGCAGAGCTAAAGATTCAACTACAGGAATTGTTGGATAAAGGCCTTATTCAACCCAGTGTATCATTGTGGGATGCACCAGTGCTATTTGTTAAAAAGAAGGATGGGGGTTTGTAGTTATGCATAGATTATAGGTAGTTAAAATAGGTGACTGTGAAAAATAAATATCCTTTACCATGGATTGATGACTTGTTGGACCAACTTCGAGGAGCTCATGTATTCTCAAAGATTGATCTCAAGTCTAGGTATCATCAAGTGCGGGTCCATGAACAAGATGTGTCAAAGACAACATTTAGAGCATGGTATGGCCATTATGAGTTTTTAGTGCTACCCTTTGGGTTGACAAATGCACCAATAGTTTTTATGCACCTTATGAATAGTGTGATGCAGCCATTCCTAGATCAGTTTGTGATTGTGTTCATAGATGATATCTTAGTATATTCTCCTGATGAGCAATTGCATGTAGGGCACTTACGAATGGTTTTACAGACATTAAAGGACTACCAATTTTATGCTCAACAATCCAAGTATTAATTTTGGCAATCAGAGATCCATTTCTTAGGGCATGTGGTGTCAGGAGCTGGTATCTCTATGGATCCTGTAAAGATTACAATTATTCATGATTGGCTTATGCTGCACTCAATAGTGGAGGTACGAAGCTTCTTGGGGTTAGTAGGATATTATCAAAGGTTTGTGAAACATTTTTATCTCATAACATCTCCTTTAACTCGATTGTTGAGGAAAAGCTTGTTAAGCTACATTTGAAGAGTTGAAGCATATATTGGTGACTGCTCTAGTGCTAATATCTCCTACACCAAGACATCCATATGATGTTAGTACTAATGCTTTAGGGGATGGATTTGGTTATGTGTTGATGCAAGATGGCTAGGTTGTGGCTTATGCATCTTGTTAATTAAGACCACATGAAACTAGATATCCTGTGCATGATCTAGAGTTGGGTGTTGTAATCTTTACATTAAAGATTTAGCAACATTATCTATATGGGGAGCAAGTTACTATTTGGACTAACCATAAGAGCCTCCAATATCTTATGAGTCAACCACAGTTAAACTACAACAATGGAGATGGGTGGAGCTACTTATTAATTTTGATTTTACTATTAAATATCGGCTTGGCAAGACTAACAAAGTAGTAGATGCATTGAGTAGGGTGACAAGTAAACTTAATAACTTGACAATCCAATCAGATTTGCAAGAGCAAATATGAGAGTAACAACGATATGATCCCTAATGTCAAGAATTGAGGCAATAGACTAGCTCTAATGGATCGCTCTCTATGGATAGTCATGGAGTATTACAAAGGGATGGTCAAGTATGTATTCCATAAGCTCTATGAATTTAGTTGATGGATGAGGCCCACATAAGCATATACTAAATACATCTAGGTAGTTAGAAAATGTACTAGAGTTTGCGACAGATGTATTAGTGGCCTGGTATGAAGAGGAATGTAGGAGAGTATGTATCTTGATGTTTAATTTGCCAGTAAGTGAAGATAGAGCATCAGAGACCTAGGGGCTATTTGCATTTCCAAAATATTCCTTAATGAAAGTGGGATGCCATTGGTATGGATTTCATTGTTGGTCTTCCATGAGCTCGTAGTGGCCATGATGCTATATTAGTAGTTGTTGATTTGTTAACAAAGTCTACCCATTTCCTTACAACACGATCATCAGTATGTGTAGTAGAAACTACACATCTCTTTCTTATAGAGATAGTGTGGTTGGATGGTGTGCCATGACAGATTATTGGTAATAGAGATGCTCAATTCATGTCACATCTTTGGTAAACATTTCAAAAGGATATGGGTACAAAGCTAAATAGAAGTTCAGCAAATCATCCACAAACTGATGGTCAAATTGAGTGGGTGAATTAGATTTTAGAAGACATCTTGAGAGCCTGTGCTTTACAATATAGAGAAGGTTGGGATTGGATGCTACCATTAATTGAATTTGCTTATAACAATAGTTATCAAGAGAGTTTTCAAGCATCACCATATGAGATTTTATATGGTAGGCCATGTAGAACATCTTTATGTTGGCATACCATAGAAGATCATTAGTAGGTGAGCACAATTTTGGTGAGGCAGACTACAGAGTAGATTCAGAAGATCTGAGATAGATTAAGAGCTACATAAGATAGGTAAGCCACATATGCTAATTAGTGTCAAAGGCTGCTAAATTTTGCAGTCAGAGATCATGTATTTCTTCATGTTTCTCCTTTGAAAGGCCTTACTCTATTTGGCTAAAAAGGAAAATTGGCTCCTAGATACATTGGTCCATTTCAGGTGTTACAATGGATTGGGAGAGTGGCTTATCAAATAGCATTACCTCCTCATTTGGCACATGTACATGATGTGTTTTATGTATCTATGCTACGATGTTATGTGCGTAATGAACATCATGTGATTAACCATTCAGGGATACAACTATAGTTTGATGTCAGTTATGTTGAATGGCCAGTAGAGATTGTTGATTGTATGTTGCGAGAACTACACAGTAAAGTTGTACCTATGGTCAAGATTTTATGGAGTAGACATGGAGCTTTAGAGGCTACTTGGGAGGTGGAGATTGAGATGTGTGTAGCTCATCCTAAGAGCTTTCGGGAGGAAGATTCTCAAGGAGGGAAGAGTGTTACATCCCATTCAGAGATAGTAGGTATGGTCATACACTTATGATTTACACATTACGTGTGGAGTCCCGGTGGGTTGTCAGGGACGAGTTAATGTATTTTATATGTTATGAGGATTTGTCTTTATGTTATGATTATGATGTCTTTACATGCTTAACTAACGTGATTATGTACACTAGCCCTATCTAATGTGCTAGAAAGGTGATGTTGCTGGCAAGGGTGTTGGATTAGGTACAAGAGCACCTATTTGGTATGTATTTATGCTCTATGTGTGATTTTAGTATTGAGGCATTTTCACTATAGCGCTATGTTGCATGATGTTTGGGTGTGGTCTTGGCATGTCAATGTGTAGAGCATATGATAAGGATCTCATAGGTTTAAACGGATTGTAATTTGGAGTCCTGGTGTGTTTGTTATGCATGATTAAAGTTTATGGTATTAGTTGTGGAGGAGAAAAATATATTAGCTTATGAAAATGACATATTTTAAAATAAAATAAAATAAAATAAAGTTAAAAAAGAAAAATAAAAAGTAAAAGGAACATTTTGTTTGCATGTGACATGTGATAAGGAAAAAAAACAAAGGTTTCATGTATATTTTTTTAAAACATATGCCTAAAAGCATAGTTTTATTTTTCTCTTTATTCTTTTTCCACCACTGTTTGCCACAAAAATTGAGTTTTGGGTTTCTATTTTGTTTCTGTTGCATTAATAGAAATGCACAGGAGCTTGTTTTTTCATTTTTCTTTCTTCTTTCTTCTTCTGTTCCACATTTTTCTAAATTCTAAGCTTTATGGATAATTTTTGTTTTCTCTAAATCTGGATTTGGGATTGCTATGGTCATATCTATGTGGGTGCAAAACTTGTTGGGAGTGAAATGGAGTCATAGGATTTTTGGGGGTTTTTTGCTTATTTTGGCGTTTCTACCCCAACACTTTTAATTGGTGGGTTGTCTTTACCTTTTTCCTGTATTTTGTGCTAGATTAGTGTATATGATCATGTGATGGGGGTATGTGGGGTAGATAGCTCAAAGCTTGAGCTTAGGCATGTTATTTTGCATATTTCTCAAAATTTTACGATTTTGGTTACAAATTGTTTATTAATATATATGGGATGTATGGGATGATGTGGACTTGTGGAATATGAGATGTGATGTTGGTGAGATTGGTATGAGAGGAATACTATATTTTTGGGGTTTATTGGGGCACAAGCATTTTTGGGAGTTCCAATCCTTCTGGTGGTAATTAAAGATTATTTTATTAATCAAACTTTGAACGCATATAACTTTGCTTCTAAAAGTTTGATTTAAGTAAAATTAGTATCATTGGGATCGTCTTGGAAAGTATTTTCTAATTGTGGGATTAGTTTTCTCTTTGAACATATATCATTTTGATGGTTATTATAGTGGTCATTTGTATGGAAGTACATGTTGTTTGAGAAATATGGTATTGTTTTGTCATATCAAGGTAGCCATGTTATTTGGTTGACTTGTGGTATTATTTTCATGGAATGACTGTAACTATTATGGATGGATATGTGTGGTTATGTTTGTTTGGGTGTGTTGTGTTTCTAACATGTGTTGGCTTAAGCTAGCTAGAATATGTACATGTTTTTGCAACAATGCATGTGATGGTTGTTGGAGGATGGTGCTAGCATGAGGGTGTCAACAAGTTAGTGATGAGGCACCCTGGAGGTGGTATGAATTGACCCCCACTATGATGCATCGATGAGGCTCCTATCTTAGGCCTCATCTTGAGCATGGAAGAGCATAGATGTGTTCGTCCCTACAACTAGTACGTGACATAGGTGTGTTCATCCCTATCACCAATCCTCTAAAAGGCTAGTGGTTGCAAGTCATAGGTTGACAAACCCTAGCACCAGATGGATAAAGAAAAGACTAATAAAAGACCTGTAGGCAATGGCTGTTATGAGTACTCACGACAATGTTGCACATGCTACACTAAGCGTGGATATGCTGGCTACCACATGGGCTATGTATATGATGGTATTGGTTTGTGAGTCATATCATTAATAATATGTGTTCTACTTGAATTATGATTGTGTGGATCATGGACTATTTATGGTATATCATGGGTATGATGACATGGGTAGGATAGATGATGTCGAACCATGGCTTTATCTATGATTGTATAATAGTATGTTAGCATTATGTGTGAGATGGTGTGTGTGTTGTTTTGAGCATGTGTAAGACTAATAATTGTTGCAGGTTGCCTTGTACTCCACTCCTCTTCTCTAGTGCAACACTTGTCAACCATATAGCAAGGGAAGTATAAAGGCTTCCCACTTAGTTGTGTACTAACTTTATTTAATTATAGGTAAAAGGTGTAGAAGCCTAGATAAGCACGGAGAGGGAGAGTAGAGGAGGAAAAAATCTTTAGTTCTTGGTTCAGGTATATTTTCATGTATAGTAGTAGGGACTATGTATTATTGTATGAAACTCTCTGTACTCTTATATATATGATGACGATGTTTATGTGGGTTTTTTTTTGTATTTTAGCAAATTAATGCATAATTTGATTCAGAGACATGCATTTTTATAAATTAAAATGCCTATTTAGTTCTTGGTGTGGTAGGAAATTGTTGTGCAATTTGACCTTTCTTCATATCATGTATTCTACACATCATTTTTTTTTCTTCTTTTTTTGTTATCATGCTTCCATTATAAGATTATGTGATCCTAGGCATCACCCTGCCCTAGCTAGGGCAAGGTGTTACAAATACATTGTTCATGAAGAATTTGGGACATCATTTTTATTAAGTTAAACTACTTTTTGTAATTTTCTTTCTCAAATTAGAATTCTAAGTTTATTTCTAAAACTAAAATTGAACTTTCACTTCACTAGTAGATCTTTTGGTTCTATTGGATACTAGAAATGTGTATGTTAGGAGTTTCAAAAATATCATTAAGAAAATTACCAAAATTTTTTGTTAACATTTGGAAAAAATCAACCAAATTTGCAATTGTAATATCCCACCTAAAATTTAACCTTGCTAATGTGCATGTATGTTGGAAGATGTAGGGTTTGACCTTTGGTTCATTAGAATTGGAGTTATACTACTTATTTTATTTAAATTTATGTTTTATGTTTGGATAAGGGTTGTTTGTAATGTTGTAAGAAAAACTGATACATACACTTCAGTGGATGTCATTTTCTCTAGCTAATTTGATTTTTTTTCAATAGATTTGATGTGTCTCTCATGGGTTTTATTTTTTGTTAGCATATCTAATTTTTTTCTCTTTAATTTTTCTCTAGTGAATCAAATTTATCCAGAATCCTCTTATGGGGGATTTTATGTTACTCTCAACTTTATTAACCAAAGTTGAAATTTCTATTGATTCTCAAAATTCAAATTTACAAGCTAGTGAGCAAAAATTTGTAATGCCATCTTCTAATGATGTTGATACAATTAAGATACCTGATTTTGTTTTTCTTGATAATGTATATGAGTTACTTGTTGTTGATCTTACATTACAATAAGTGTTTATTAAAATTTTTACTTACCTCTTATTCAATATTTCACTTTGTAGGTAAGTGATGTGATGTAACAACATGATATTCAAGTTCTTATGGCATGTATTATTTTTATTTTTATTTTTGCTTGTTGAGCTAGGTAAGGCTTCGATGGTGCAATGTGCACTAGATATAGGGTTAGTTATACATAAGCATGTAGTGCTAATCATTTGTAAGTGGACTCCATAATTTGATGTCCATTTTGAAGAATATCCTAAAGTTCCATGTTTTGTTGAGCTATTTAATCTTTCATTGATTTTTCAAAAAGTTGAGTTTGTTCTTCTTAATAATGTATAGGAGTCACTAGTTGCTGATCTTACATCACAGTAAGTGATCATTCAAATTTTGGATTACTTACCTCATAATCAATATTTCTCTTTGTAGTTAAATGATGTAAGGTAAGAACATGATATTCAAGTACTTCATGTCATGTATTATTTTTCATTTTTTCTACTTGTTGAGCTAGGCAAGGCTTTGATGATGCAATGTGCACTTGATATAAGATCATTTATACATAAGAATTGGTGAACTATATTTGGCCTAGCTCTAATATCATATATTCAATATCAGAGCCCTGATATCAGATACCAAATATCGGGGGCCAAGAAGCAATGTTGGATATCTAATATCATGAGGCATGTGTTAGCCTATAAATATAGCACTTGGACACAAGGTTTGAATAAGTTTTTGTCATAGCATAATAGAGCTCTTATAGTTTCTTTTCTCTAGAGTTAGAATATTTTCCAAAGTGCCCGTAGTAGGAGTCATTAAGTGTATAATTCTTTATTTAAGCAATATTGTACCTGAGCATGGCAATGTGTGCAACAATAAAGACAAGCTTTCAAATAAAACCTTATAGCACCTTAGCTAACTTAAAAATTTTATTCATGCATTTAATGTTTTGTACAATTTCATTTAATACTACCAAGTAATTAAGCTAAAGTAAGCTAGCTAGATTAAATAGCAATTAATTAAGCACATAAGTATGACCATTTCGAGCATGCACATGACACTTGGTAATCCCATTAATGCTTAATGTTTGGTAACCCAGTAGCGTTATATGTGTTCAAGATGTGCATGGAAAGTGGGACTAGATACTTATGTTAGGGTAGTTAGTTATTAATTAGCAATTAGATTAGTTAAAGTGGTTCATAAATTAAGTTTTAACTTGTTTATTATCATAGAAAAATAAAATATAAAAGAATAAAAATCATGTGCCTCAACTACACTTAACCATATAACTAAGCTCCACAAGTGTAGTTGAGAAGACAACGATCATCACGATTAGATTTCACATCCTAGAACTAGTGTACGTGGGAACTTAAGGTTTATGGAATTTGACTGAATAGCATGTGAACGCTTGTAATTCGTATGGTTGGGCATAGGGATATCTTGCTGTTCATCATTAGTGTCATTGCCAAGGATCTTTTGCTTGTTACATGCACTATCTAGGACTTACTGAAAAAATTATTCAAGATCATTGGAAACAAACCCTAAAATCATATCATACATAAAAATAACTACAACAATTTTAAGAAGTACACTACATTTCTTATTTTCTAACACAAGATGTCCTCTTTTCATAGAAGTGATTCTTTGCCCAAGTCTAATGGAACAAATTAGTAGGTGCCCCAATGATACAAAGTGGCATATGCTCATCCTGATGAGTAAGTATCCAATTTCACCTTTGTCCTATACCAAGATGAACTACTGCAATGGTGCGACATCGAGGGTAACATTGTGTTGCCACTCGATTGATCCATTCCTATGATGCTCCAACAAACTCTTATGCAGCTGGGCATTTAAGGACTTCATGCTAAGTATGTTGTGTAGGGATAGTGATGCTAGGGATTATCATCCCACTTATGCACAACGTCCAAGGGATCGACAACTAAAGCAACACTACAAGTCTATGAAGGGGAAGTGATCCAATGATTCCCCATCCCTGGTGTACCAAAAAGATGGTGGAGAATCCTTCTTTGGAGGTTTTCCATTTATAGAAACTCCTCTATTTGATTTTGGTGAAGGTGGTCAAAACCAGAACTTGCAGTCCATGATCCATAATCTAGGTTTTGGCCAAAATAGATCCAATGACAAAGGGGGATCCAAGAAAGAGATTCATGGCAGGGATGTGGGCAAACAACAAGATCATGGCCATGACTACTAAAGAGGGGATGATAGGTATCGTGATGATGCTAGTCCTCCTTCTTCTTCACCTTCATCATCATCTTCTTCTTTTTCTAGCTCTGAACGTAACTACAAGAGGCACGATCATGATGGAGATGATCAACGAGACCGAGATGATCATAGGAACCATCAAGCAAGTCAAGACCCAAGGCATGGACATTCAAGAGAGATCCATTACCATGAATGAAGGGGTAGTAGAGGGCATCTTAGGTACCAAAATCATGGTCTCGATGAGCCTTTGCTCGCTACCCAGAGCATGCTAAACATTGCATAGCTAGTGAGAATTCCCACAAGGCACATAAAGGATAGTTAGATCAAGAGGCTAGACATGAATGATATCTCAAGGTTCAAAGGAGGATACAACTCAATCTATAGAACCATCTTCAAGCTTTCCACAATGCCTATGCCTTGCAAAATATAGAAAATGACTAGTAGAAGCTTAGGTTGTTTCCTAGGACACTCATCAAAGAAGTAAAAAGCTGGTACTAGTCCTTAGAACTAGAATCCATCAGAAAGTGATGTACAATGCTTGAACTATTCAATGAAAAATATCAGACATACTCCCAAGTGTTCAACTTGATGAGGTAGATCCAAGGATGGAAACAAGGGACACATGAACCCTTGGATGCCACAATGGGTCGATACTATTCTCTATTGTATAGATGTCCTAGCCATGGTTATTTTGAACAGTAGCAACTTTGCCATATCATAAATGGACTTCGATTCAAAATGAGGAGAACTTTTGGAGTCTATGTCCAAGGGTGATTATTAGAATTAAGAGCCCATTAGATCCAACGACTGATTAAGTAGGTAGCAAAAGAAGAAGGAGAGTTGAGGAAACATGAAAGTGTAGAAGAATACAACCACAATCCTTCCATTTACAAGAGGGAGGTCCAATTTTGTAACAGTGAGGAGGAATCATCACTTGATGAGGTGGTGAACTAGAAAACCTTGCCGATTCAAAAATTTACCTATGAAATCTTAGGTAAGGTAAATCATTTATGGGACACTATGGAAAGCAAATTTCAAGCAATCTTGAAAATTGCTGAAGATTCCAAAGAACAAAGTAGTGATCATAACCACATGAGACGAAAGGAAGTTGAACGTGCCAATCAAAGGGTTAAAGGCAAGATTGATGTAGTAGAGAAAGTTGCGGAAATTGAATTAAATGATGATGATGGATGTGACATCTGCTAATATGAAAATCCTAAGAGATGTTGCCCCATCATGTTACACTTACAAGAGCTTGGGGTGTATGCTCTGAATCCATGACTAGAAAAAAGGCAAGCACCTAGAAGGTTGCCTTATCCTCAAGGCAATCCTAGGTAGTTCCATTAACAACAACAATATTATCCAAGTGGAACTTCACCACAATTGTACAAGTAGTATTAATAGTGGTAACAACCACAATCATGGGCACGACATTGCCATAGTAGCAATATCCTTACAGACAACCAGATCTATATGGATATTACGTTTAGCAACCCCTATCTCCACATGACTCTTTCAATCACGTTTCTCCTTTCCAACATCACTACTACCCTCCTACATATTATCATACTCATTCTCCATATTCGAGGAGGGATACCACTTTTTATCTTTATCCTCCTCCTATCCCTACACTTGTTACTCCACCCTCAACATAGCTACCACCTACTCCATCTATGCAGGGTGAACTTCCAACCCAACCATAGCAACGCAACACTACTAGGGTCATCAATCTACAACTGGTTCATCCACTGAGTGGTTCAAATGATAGATCATGAAAAGACCTTTTTTCCAACCTAACAACCTACCTAAGCCCTCATATACACATGCGGTTGGCAACCCTACTCTCCATCTCCCTCTGCATCTAATTCCTTTGAGTCCCCTTCAAATAAAATACCACCTAGAATCCCTACTATTATGCTCACTCATGTCGTATCTAATTGGATTCGGGCTTGCAAACTTCCCAGGAGATTAGCTGATCTTAGAAGTCCTCTTATCTATTTGCAAATTGCTGAGAATGGACCATGTGAAGCTCTTCTTGATTCAGGTTCCAATGTGAACTTGATTTCTCATGAGATGTATACTACTTAGAACCTATCACCCCTCAAGAAGAGCAATATCCAATTGGAATTGGCATACCCTTCCATTACTGTTTCATTGGAATTGGTGGAAGATATTATGACCACTATCTATGGGTGGTCTTATCCTGCTAATTTCCTAGTAATCAAGGTTATGAACTGTAAAGGGAACTTCCCAATCATCATGGAAAGGACATGGCTAAGCATTGTTTATGAAAGAATTGACATTAAAGATCTTTTCCTAGAGATATCTAAGGAAAATGCATTCGAACAGATCAAGAAGAAGCAAGTCCCATGCATCGTGTATAGCAATATAGGGTGAAATTGTATGTAGAAGCTCGAGTCCATGAAATGAGCATATATTTCTGCATGCATGTAGTGTGCACTTGAAGTAGATATTCAAATGTGTTTGTCCATAGTAGCCACAAAACAAGAGGGCACCTAGTGGCTGACCACTGATCCTTAAAGCAGCACAATGTGCATGGAACCTACTGAGAGCCTGACATGCACTTATGTCATAGGCATGGATGAACTAGAGCAAGTTCATCACAAATTCTCTAATAATGCAAAAGGATGATAACTATTGGGGAGAGTTGGGAATTCTTGAAAATTTAAACAAGAATCCCTTGAGTTAAAAACTCTACCTACAGGCATGGAACATGCATTCTTAAAAAATGGAAAGTCAGTAATAATCAATGCAAATCTTGCTCTAGAATAGAAATAGATGTTCTTGAATGTGGTTGACAAATGATTAGCAACCTTTACTTGGTCATATCCTAAACTCACAGGGATTGATCCTAGGATATGCTAGCATTGTATCTATACTGACTTGGCCATGAAGCTAAAGAGGTAGCCATAGAGGTGATTGAATCTCAAATTGAAGCAGATCATCAAGAGGAAATCAAACAACTCCTCAAGGTGGGATTTATCTATCCCATTGCAAATAGTAAGTGGGTTAGCTCTTTTGTGATTGTGTTAAAGAAAGGTGGCAAGTGGCAAGTATGCATTAATTTTTGACTATTGAATATGGCAACATTTAAGGATCATTGTCCATTTTCATTCATTGATCAAGTGTTGGACACCATATTTGGGCATTACTATTACAATTTTCTAGATAGTTATAGTGGCTATAACAAAATCTAGATTGTACTAGAGGACCAAGCCAAAACAACATTCACAAGTCCTTGGGGGACTTTTGCATATTGCAATATGCTTTTTGGTCTATGTAATGCTCCTACCACTTTCCAACACCTATTCTTAACCATCTTTCAATGGTAAATCAATAACGGAGTGAAAGTCTTTATGGATGACTTCTGCACTTATGGTGCTACATTTGAACAAGCCTTGGATTGCCTTGAACAAGTACTAAAAAGATATGTGGAAACAAACCTATGGCTCAATTAGTAAAAGATTCATCTCATGGCCCAAGAAGGCATTATATTGGGGCATAGAATCTTACAAGAAGGAATCGAGGTCAACCCTAAGAAAATAAGGTCATCCAAGGAATTGTGTGCTAATCGAAAACTATAAAAGATGTCTGGTCATTCCTTGGACACACTAGCTACTACCAACAATTGATAGAGAATTTCTCTAAGATCACAAAATCATTAGTCAAGCTAACAAAGAAAAAAGATCCATTTTTTTAGACTAAGGAATGTGAAAAAGCATTCTAATAGATAAAGGAGAAAGTTGTAGAAACTCTAATTCTATAGGCACTTAACTAGGCCATACCATTTCATGTTATGACGGATGCATCAAATTATGCCTTGGGAGCTATGGTTATGTAATTGGATGACAAGAAATATCCATATTACATCCACTGTGCAAGCCAAAACATTGTGGGTGCACAACTGAAGTACACCACCACAGAAAAAGAATTGATGGCAGTGGTGTTTACTCTAGAAAAGCTCAAGCATTATGTGCTTGGATACAAAGTGTTTGTGCACATAGACCACAGTGCCATTCGCTTCCTCATGAACAAGCTAATGATGGGCCCATGTTTCATATGGTGCTTGGTGATCTTATAGGAATTCGATCTTATGATGGTAGATCGAAAGGGAACTGAGAATGTGGTCATTGACCACTTGTATTTGTTACAATGGAACAATAAAGAGGAGGAAAGCCCACTATCTGATCTATTTCTAGATAAACTCTTCTTTGTTAGAGCTATAACTAAATAATTACCTACTAAGCCTAAATGGTATGATGGCATTCTCACCTATCTTCTCACTCAAGAGATGCCACAAGGATTGGACCACTAAAAGAAACAACAGTTTCTTTACCAAGTGAAACACTTCATGGAGATCAATGGACACTTCTACAGGGTGTGTGCTGATGGCCTAGTTCATTGGTATGTCCTCAATGCTAATCAACTATGTGTTCTCTAGGATGATCATGTGAGGGCCACTATGCTGAGAGACACATGGCCATTAAAATCCTGATGGTAGGGTATTATTAGCCAATAATTTTTGGGGATGCTCACCAATTTGTTCACTTTTGTGAATGCGACCAAAAAGATGGTAGAATGACTACTTGAATGGGGGGACCTTAGTAGTGGTTTCAACCATTAGAACCCTTCAACATTTGAGGCATTGATTTCATGGGTCCTATCATGCCCATGTTAAATGGAAAGGCATGCATCATAGTAACTGTTGACTATTGTATGAAATAGGTAGAAACAGCAACCATCACTAACTATACATCTTCTACTGCTACTCAATTTGTACAAAAAAATGTTGTAAATAGGTTTGGTATGCCACGTGCATTAATTTCTGATAATGAAACCCACTTTACAAGCACTACCTTTCGGAAGCTTATGCAACACTTGGGGGTTAAACATAAACTAACAACACCCTACCACCCCCAAGTCAATGGTTAAGCTAAGGTTACAAATAGGAAAATCACAAAGATCCTAACAAGAACTATTAGCAATTATGGAAGAGACTAGATCACAAAACTCAACAATGCCCTTTGGGCTTACTGCTCAATGTGGAAACTCCCTATTGGCTACTCTCCCTATGAGTTGGTGGTTCTTCCATAGGTTTCTACCCCTCATCATCAAGCTTTTTAAATTGGTACTTACTCAAGGATTCCTACAACTTCTCTTCTTCCATTCTTGGATTGCAAATTGTCCATGCTAATGGAACAATGTTTGATGCATCTAGCACGTTCCACAGACATGGTAGTTATGGAAACATTTGATTAGCTTTAACATACCATGCCACAAACTATCATCACTCTCCTCCAAAAGCTCTAGCCTTTTCTCTGAGTTCATGATAGTCTTTTAATCTTCTAGCCAAATTTGTTGCTACATCTTTTTGCTCCTGGTAGCTAGCCTTAACTGCTTCTAGTTCTGAGTTTGCTACTTGAAGTTTCTATAAAGTGTATTTTCTATTTGCAAACTTCTTCTCATATAAAGAATAAGTGGATGCTACTTGCTATTCTAGTTCATTTCTAGGCTTGTCTAATGTTAACATTGCTAAGTTAGCATAATAGAGGTTTGTTAATGTCATGTATTCTTTTAAGTCTTCTATCTGCAGGCCTTTATTTTTCAATTTCACTTGATAGGCCTAAGCCATATTAATATTTTTTGCTACAATCAAACTAATTTTGACCTTTTCCATCTAGATCTCTTTCTCATTTATCTACTTGTACATGCCCACTTGGTCTCGGAAGTGTTCTTTGAGCCTTTCATGTTTCTTAGCCTTATTTTATGACATGCTAATTTCAATAGCTGATTTTTGGCGGATGGCACGTACCTCCTTCATTGAAAGGATTCTATTCTCTTACGAGGCAACTCATATCTTGGTTGACCCTCATCAACTACTCTCTCAATTAATGGATGCTTTCTTCTAGAGTGTTTTTCTACTTTTCTATTGTGGTCAACTTCATGTTATCTATAGCAAGTTGTTTATTTTCTTCCTGTAAGGTAGCAAGTGCTTTGGCATGGGCATATGATTTAGCTTTAGCTACTAAAGCTTTCCATACTTCCTTTTCTTTCTCATCTATTATATCTTTATTATTCTTAAAGAAGAAATTGATTTACTCAATTTTGAATTATGTTATCTAATCTAGTGCTATGAACTAAGTTGGATCTCTCCTTTCTGCTCTCAAGGCTACAAGCTCTTTTTGTAATCTATGAAGCTCATTCTCAACATGTTCTTCCCTAGTTTCAACCATGATTAATTTTCCTTTAGTGGCAATTAATTTAGACTATGTTGCAGTGATATCACTAGGAATATCAAATAGATTTGTCATAACTTGTCCTATCTACAACAGTCTATCCAACACATCTTCATATTCTACAAGAGTCATGGAGGTACCACCTATCATTTAAGCATCTTTAGTTCCAAAAATATCAGCTAGTGGCACAACAAGTACATTAAAAGATTGTTTAATGTGATTTGTGATCACTATTGCAGCTCTCACTGCATCATCGTGCTACATGACCAAAATTCTCCTGATCTAAGCACCACTTGAAATGATGCAACATTTTTAAAAAAATTTTGTGATCA
Source organism: Gnetum montanum (assembly GCA_015680685.1). Taxonomy (NCBI): domain Eukaryota; kingdom Viridiplantae; phylum Streptophyta; class Gnetopsida; order Gnetales; family Gnetaceae; genus Gnetum; species Gnetum montanum. The sequence continues at coordinate 2,061,870 of MNCI01026832.1, forward strand.
CTAGGCCTCTCCTCTTGATTACAACAATATTTTTCCACTAGCAAGATTTTTTGAGATGGTTAGCCTGACTGCATCATCAATAAATTTGAATAAATTATCCTCTTCCCTCCTTTCCCAACTAATGATTTTTGCACTTTGTTACAAATGACTCATTGAAGGTCAGTAATCTTGCAACAGTGGTGGTGGAACTTGTGGTTACTATTGCTATTGTCCTATGGGTTGGGTTGTCTCCTCATTGCCTAGTTGTTCTTCTAATTAGTTCTTTTTGGGAGGCATTGGCTTAAGCATTTTGGCATAGGAAGCATTCTATGCCTTCCTCAATGCATCATTTATATACCTTAGGATGCTAGCTTGTTTACATAGCTTTTTAATAAGGCAAGGGAATGGAAGTGTTAACTTTTATTCCTTCTTCTCCTCAAACTACCTTTGGATTTCTATGAAGTAGAGGTGAGCAATGTTTGCATTGAATTTTCCCATTAATATTACACTCCCTCTAGCTGCATATGTAGAGATTTGATTCGATCTCTTAATAGGAGACAAGTGGTAAGTGTCAATTTTGAAATAGATCTTTTCTTCTACAATCAATTCGTTGTATTCTTTATCTTTCTTTCCATACACTCGCTATGACTATAGCTTCCTAGCATCTATGTCAGACCTAATTGATATCTTTGCTACCTTTACTCCTTGATTAGGCACATTTGATACCTCTGCAATTGCCTTAACTGAGTAAGATATTGAAATTCTTCAATTTTAACTATCAGATTAGCTTCTCAATTTTGCCAAAACTAGAGGGTTTCTCCTAAATATCGTTCTCCATTATTTGTCAAAATAGGCCACAAAGAAGATGCCTAAAGTTGGGCCTTAATAGCTTATGGAGAAAATTTTTAAAATGGACCAAATTTAAGTTCCACAATTACTATCAACATAATGGATTTTTCTTGAATAACCTAAATACATTCAAGTGACCATGTAAGTTGTTGTCCCTAGATATGTACTAGTGGCACATCTACTTCTAGTTGAGCAGCTTGGTCTATGGTAGGAGTTTGTTAATTAATGCTGAAGGATTATGCTTCCTACTCTTCTTGTTCTACTTGCGAATTTTGCTCGCTTATTTGTCCTCTTCCATGGCCTCGTGGTCTTTTGCTTATCAGTCATGGGAGTTCTCCTTGTGCTTCTATTTTTGGGGCCATCTACAATCAATAAAGAGTTTCAAATTACTAGAATATCCTCATGAATGAGCAATAATTTGATACCTTACTCATACCCTTAGTTATAGCAAGTTCTTAGTTCATTATGATTGTAGAGTTGGGAAATTTTTCAATAACAACCCCATTAGTACTTTAAATGAGTGGTATGATCAATTAGAAGTCTTCTTAAAGTTATTTTGGCCTTAACACAAGTGGTTTACTTTAAAAATTCTTAATATGTTTCCTTAAACTTACCCCTATAATACCTTCTAGTTGTTACCAATTTCAAAAAANAGCAAGTTATGGGCACTAGAAGTTGGAGTGTCAAAGCTCTTAGCTACAAAGAAAAATTGGCAACAACTCTCTTCTTATGAAATTTAGAAGTGAAAAATTTTTCTAACTCTCTTGCATTATATATAGATTTTATGCATGTGATATCATAAATACAACATCATAGATGCAATATCGTAGGTGCCTGCAATATTGTAGATACAATGTCACCATAGAAAAATCAAAATTTCTAAATGTTTTTCTCAAAAAATTTGAGTCCCATAGGATAATTGGAAGATATGCATCATGTTGAAAGGATCTTGATATAAAGATGATGCTTTAGTTGTGAAAAATAAGCTTTGAAAGTCTATGATTAAGGAATCTTTGATGATGAAAGTATATGAGGTATTGATAGAATTGATGATAAAGACAACATTATTGTGTTATTAGAATAAATATTGTGAATGATATGGGAAATGTTTATTGTTATTTATTGGAATTGGAAAGCTCAAAATGGTGTGGAATCACTTGGCAAGTATAAGATACAATAGTTATACAAGTGGGTCCTTCCCAAAGTAGGCTCTAGCCCTTAATGCCCTTGTATAACCAAGCCTAAAAATGTCCTTAGGCACTTAAGGAGTTGAATGTAATGCATACCTATTTAGCAAAACACACATATTAGTACCACCAAATTGGAAAAATAACTCTGTTACACAAAATCATAAGTTATGATTATTCAAACAGTGAGATGAAATGGGTTTAGAAGGGATTGCAAAAATCAAGATGTGAGGTGTCTTACCATAGGCATAATTAATCCTTCTGTGCTATTAGCGGTTAAAGTAATCATTAGCCCTTCTTTCCAAGATTCAAACCAAGGCCATACCTCATTCCAATGACATTGCATCATTTCATCTCTTGGAGTTACAATCATAAGACTATGAATGTTACAAGGGGTATTGTCATTTGGTGTATTGTCCAAGGGAGGATTTTATTCATGGCACTTTATTTTTAGTTTTTACATTGCTAAGAAGCTACCTACCTTTAGGCATGGATAACACGCCTTTCTAGTGGGATGGCCAAAAACTTATTTTGTGCTCTTTTATTTATTATTTGTGTCAACCTTTTTAAGGTAGCACTTATTGTACTCTTACTCCCATTTTTCATTAGATCTACAAGGATATAATACAACCTTAGTAACATGATAGAACTTATAATAATAATCCAAAAAAAATCCACAAGTTCCCTTCATGTCACACTCTTTTCATTCCACTTGGTTCTTCACTTTTCTGTCTAGGCATAATGATCACAAGTTTATTCTTAGTTGTATGATGGAAAAGAATATCATTATGGCCATCGTAAGAACCTCTTATTTATTGGAATGGATGGATGGATGATGTGGGCTCACTATGCAAATAATCAATCTCTTATGACTTGATAACATAAAGAAATTTTCACCTTATTGGCTACATCTGGCCTTTATTTAAATTTTTTTTATTAATGATCAAAAATTATTTGCAAAGGATTTGAAACACCATATAAAAGAAATGAGAAAGATGGTAAAATTTATGAAAAAGTATAAATAATGAAAAATGTTAAAGAATTAAAAAATATTAAAAATGTAAAAAATTGAAGAAATGAGAAAGTATAAAAGAATGAGAAAAATGTAAAAGAAAATGGTAAAAACACATATTAATTCCTAGTCATGATAGGGCATCTCCCCCACGAATAAACTCTTGGGCAAGTGTTCAAAAAATGCTTCCCAAATCTCCTAGATCATACACTTTGTGTGGTTCTCTTACCATCTTTAGGATTTTAACTTTGTTATGATTATTCCACGTGATCTTGATGGTGGTTGAGTTTTAATCATCTCAGTTTTTGTTTTCCTTTTCCACTGGTATATGTCTATGAGTTTATATTTTCATTTCTAAGTCATTGGTTGGAGTCATTTTCTTCAAATAGGAATTAGTAAGTGATTCATGTGTATCCATGCATATGTTTAACAAATCAAGGTTCTCGGTTAGTGGCCATGAGGTGTCTTTTGGTTTTGTGGCTTCTACTCTTGTTTCTACACACATTTGTGTTTCATTATTATTGTGGATTGGTATGGTGTCTATGTTAGTATTTTGAATATTTTATCTATTGTTGCACCCTTTTCTTTCAGTAGTTATGCATAGAATTCTTTGTGTATGGATGGCTCCATTTTTTTCCTCTTTTGAGATCTCCATGGATAAATCTCTCATGTTTAGCTTAGCATCAATGGTGCTAAGCCATGCCCTCTCCATGATGATTGGACATTCCTTATTAGTATCTTTCACATCACTCACTAATAAGTCTATCGGGTAGGACCACCCATTGACAGTGGTCACTACATCATCAATCAATCCCAAAGGTATGGCAATAAATTGATCTACAAGCTCCAACCTGATGTTGCATTTCTTGATTGCTGATAGGTTCCATGTTTGATATGTATTGTAGGAGATTAAATTGACTCCAAAACCTAATTCTAATAGAGCATTGCACAGTAGATTCCTAACTACCCATAGATAGATCAAAGAAACTCCTAGGTCAATTCACTTCTATTGGAGTGGCCCTACCTTAATCCAATCGATAACAATTACAATGAGCATGATAATTTGTATTTTTAGGTTTGATGATGACATAAGCTTGTCAAGAGTGAGAAGATTTTTTTAGGAGAAGATGATCTTAATCAAGCTCCTATTCTACTAGCTTTTTCTAAATTTTTCCTAAACAAAGGACATTTCTTTATTTATCCCTTAGCATGGCTAGTGAGATATTCTATTCATATATTTACTACCCTTATAGCCTTCTTTTGCTGCAGCTATGATGGTAGTTCACCCTACATTGTGGGTGGTGGCACTAGTGGCAAAGGATTTGGGTTGGGATTTGAAAGATCCACTACTTGCAGGTGCATGTGCAAGTTTATATTAGTCCTTGATGATGTCAGTTGGTGGTATTCTGATGGATGATATTGTGGATTTTGAACAATGGCATTCGTTGGTGAGATCAGATGCTAGACATAATATCCATAAAGATCATGTTGTTGGTATGGATACTATTGGCACAATAAAGGCATGGCCCATGATTGTAGTTGCTACCACTACTGATGGTAGTTCTCCTGTGGTTGTGCCAAGGCTCCACTAAGATAGTACATTGGTTGAGGTTATTGTCTGTAGTTACCTTGAGGATAAGATAATCGTTCAAGCATTTGCTTTTGAACAAATTGTGGGTTTAAGTGCATATGCCTCAGTTTCTTGCAAATGTACCATGACTAGACAACATCCCTTAGGATGTTTGTATTGGAACACGATGCAACCTTCATCATTTGTGAAGCTGGTGTCTGAGTACCCAGCTGCTAAAGCAACTTTTTCCTTTTATTCAAATATCTTCTTCTTTTTTTTGTCTCTGCCTCTATTGAGTGCTTGTTCTGCTTTCTCCTCCACAATCTTTAGTGTTGTTATACATCCTTCATCTACTAAATCCCACATTTTTGCTACATGTGCTACTACATCGACAATAGATTTTTCAATCAGTAGCATCTCTTTCTTGATGACTTGATCCAAGGTTTCTTCCTCTTGGGTATCACACACTTGTGCATCTTTTTTTCATATTGATGGATCCCTGTTGTATTCTTTAGCTGATTTCCTTTTTCTAAGTTCTCCTTCTTCTTTTGCCACTTGATCGATGAGTCTTTGAATTCAATGGGTGGTTAATTTTGAAGTCTTCCTTAGGCATAAACCCCAAGGGTCTCTCTTGTTTTGCTTCTCAGTCCATCTATGATATGCCTTAGCTTTTCCTTTGATGAAAATCCATGGCCTCGGCATCTGTGTAATAGTAAATAATATTTGCCCATTGCTGCATCAAGGCTCTCGTGTGTCCATTGTTTCCAATTCTGGATTTTCTTTCTTAGGTTCAACACTCGTGAATATGTTTAATATTTATCATTAAAAATTTCAAACATGGTACTCCAATGTTTAATGAATTCAAGTTCTAGTCACCTATACCAACTTTTGGCTTCCTTCACAAGTGTTCTAGAAAATAGCTTCAATTTCTACCAATCACTCTCTATGTTTTGAAAGGCACAAGCATCATGGAATACTTGAAGGTGATTCTAAGGATCAACATTGTAACCTCCTCCAAATCTGGGCATGTTATTCATATCTAGTTGTTTAATTCAGCTGTCCCTCATGTGCCTAGTTGGTATGTAGACTACTTCCTGAATGTCGATCATGTTCTGGATTGCCATAAGAGGTTCATCATGACAATCAAGTTCATGGGCTCTATGGTAGCAGTGATCCCTTCTATGCTTGTGCCTCTCTTGATCCTCTCTTCTATATCTATACCTTATTCTTTCATATTCCTCATCTTTTGAATTAGAATACCTAGAGTATCAATCATGATGACCATGAGCTCTTCTATTTTCCCTTTCAAAGTCTTCAAACTTATGTTGTCTCCTGTCATAGTCCTATGGTGATCGTGATGAAGTAGAGGAGGTAGTAGGAGAATGATGCTGGCTAGTTCTCCTTTCATGACTCTTGTGTATTTCCTTGTAGGACTTAGTAGGATCCCTTAACCTAGAGTTCTACTTATATCTTGAGTTAGTAGCCTCCCTCTTGTGTATGTCTACTAGAGTAGAGTGAAGTTGGACTTTGATAGGTTCCTCTAGTCTAATGATAGGTGTCTTTAATGGCTCCTTATGGTTTTGGTGGAGTTGTTCTAAAATGAACTAATCAACATCAAGCTCTTCTATGATAATAGATGTGTTGGCTTACTTCCCTTTAGTATGAACATGTTTGACTTCCATAGTAGCATCTCTCTTTATCTGCTCCCTTGTAGGTTCATAGGGTTTGGTCATGTGTTGAGTCACATGATGCCCTTCTTGAATCTAGTCCAAGTGCATTCCCCTTAGAGCAGTTTGTAGCATGTTTAGTACTACACATTCGGGAGGCAAAACTATGCTGCCTTGCATGTCTCTCCACCTCATTTGTCTGTTGTAATGGAATATGACAGTGAAGTTTGGATGGGATGGATTAGTATGAGCATAAGTAATACATGTCTACATTGGTATTCCCCAATCTTCTTCATCAACAATTCTATCACTACTCCTTGTTTCCTTGGCAAGTGATAGTTGATCATTATGTGAAGTCATGTTATTATTTTCTAATGGTTTGTGTTAAGTGCACTTTATATTAAGGTTGTGAAGATTAAAGTTAGGTTTTAATACAATGAACTTTGAAAAATTAATTACTTAGTATAACATTGACTTATCCCTAGCAATAGCACCAATGATGAGCAATGGAGTATCCAACACCCAACCATATGAGATACAAGTGTTCACGTGCAATTCTGGTCAAACTCCACAAATAAGGCAATGTGATTATACTAGTAATTAGTTAACATTCGCAATCATTGTCTTCCCCGCAAGTTAGTAAAATCAATGTATATGGTCTAACTCACGATGAGGTATATGATCTTGATGATGTATTGGCCATTATGCTCCTAATAATCATGAAGTGAAAGTAAAGGGTTCTAAATCTAAGTGACAGTAAAACAAATCTAAACTACCTTAAGCAATGAGTATCTGATCCTGATCTTCCGATCACACCTTGGACTTCGTGCAACTACTACTAAGATTACCAAGTACCCCACTACTAAGCATACCAAGTGATAACACTATTAGGTTACCAAGTAATTACACTTATATGTTCAAGATCAATCATACTCATTCCACTTAACAACATTAAAAGTAAATTGCAATTAATCGTAAACATGAACTATAAAAACAATAAACAATAACAAAAATAAAGTGTTGCTACAATGATGTAGAGTAATCTCAATCTTTATTGCCAATCATGCAATGCATCCTAGTACATCACACTTGAATAAAGATTTTGTTCAACTACAAAATATCACACTAAGGACACACACTACTAAGTACTAAATTCAAGAAAACAAACTAAAAAAGTTGCATTGCTAAGCTATCAAATCTACTACAGATCTATGTGTTCAAGTGTTGCTTATATAAGTTGACATGCATCCCATGATATTGTTTATACGATAATGTATGATGAGATACAATAACATATCTACAACATCGTAAATATGATATTGTAATTACAATATTGTTGGCTCAAAATTTTTAGATTTATCGCTTAACAAATAAATGTTACCAAATAAAAAGTTAGCAAATAACTATGGAACGTTTTTCAATATAGGAGCATTCTAGAAAAATTTAAATAACTTCCAAATTATTTTCAATTACAATACCCTAGTTATAGTCATTATTTTAGACTTTACAAATTCCAATTAAACTAAAACAAACTTTAAAGTGTGGTTCAATTATGCAATGGACAATCAAATAAGCCCATGTTGTTTAACATGAAAACATGATTACTATCCAATCTTTAACTCTTATATCATTGATAAAAAAATGAGAAGCTAGTTATTCATGGTTCATCAAACATTTAACTAATATGTCACATCTTAATATCTTTTAGACATCACTTTAAGAATTTTATAGTAATGATAAGTTACATCACACCTAATGAAACATCTGATATCCAAAGCCACTTATCATGAAGATGTTTAAATGTTTTTGTCATTACAATACAATTATCTTTTAAGTGTTTGAATGCTTTGCCATTGAGGTTAAAATATTAGAAAACTATTAAAGGTATTAGAAATCATAGTCGAAAAAGCATAAGTCACCTAGTATCCACCTTTAGGTGTGTTTGAATGCTTTGCCATTCAAGGTTAAAATATTAGAAAACTATAAAGGTATTAGAAATCACAAGTCACCTAGTATCTACCTTTACATGTGTTGTAATTTATGCTTGAACTCAATATAAGTATGATGCAAGTATCTCTTTGAACAGTTTTCGCCTCTTCTTTTCTTTGCTATGAAAATCTCTAGTCTAACAATGACCAAAAACTCTCTACAATTTTACCTTGTATCCAGCCTAAAAAATTTCAATACATATGTTTTCTTTCTGTAAAATCATTCTATTCAAAAACAATTAGAGACATGATGGCTATCATAAAACCTTGTTGCAATGCAATAAGCACAGTATCATTCAAGTCCTCAGTGAAATCATTCTGAGACAACCAGTATTCAAAATGGTTTCTAATACCATGCTCTGTTTATTGACCAATGTCACTTGGAACTTCGACATCCATCCATTTAGATATTTGTATGCTGAAAAAACATACCAAATTCTTTCCTTCAAAGAGGTTCAATCTAATGAGAAAACACCATTGCAATACCTCAACATAAAAATCTTCAGTCTGCGATTTATCATAAAAAACACAAATATATGAGAGCAAAAAAGAATTAATACATTAATAGAGAGATTTATAAAGCTTCAGGGAACGAAAGAACAAATTTAGGTTGTTATCACAATTAGAATAATAAAGAAAACAACATCTTTGTTTGGAAAAGAAGAAACAATTTTAAAAACATAGCTTTGTTCCATTGGAACCAGCGCTCTACATTCCATACCTTTTACTAAACTTCTCCACAGCATCAGATGCATAAAGAAGAGTTTCACTTGCTTTCAAGAACCATATAGACTTCATGTTCACCACTGCTTCGGCAAATAACCCATGCATTATTTTTCACTCTCTTGCAAATTTCCAAATCTCTTTCAGAAGTTTCTCTCTCTCAGATCTCTTTTTAGTTGAATCAACCTCTGCTCTCAACCTGCTCAGAGCAGCCAAGGAACTCTAAAAGATAAACATCCGCTGGAGATTCAGAATAACTGGTAATACATACAGAAAGGATGAAATGAAATGCAAAGAAAAATTAAAGAGAGTCCAGCAAAACATTTAAAAATTTAGGGTGTGTTTGGTTGCATTATTCTTCACGTGCTGGGTTGACAAAGTCCACCCATTATATTTAGAATATTGTTTGGTTTCAGTTAATTCTATATAGGTTTATCTAGATTAATCTTCAGAGTCATCTTGGGCCCCCCAAATTGAATTTCACAAATTGAGCTGTAATCTGCTCAGATTCATAAATCTATAAACTCAGCATCTCCTTCATCCAACCAAACAGACCCTTAAAGAATCTCACAATATTGATTTGCTTTCTACAGTAGCCCTTTTTGATTTAGAGTATGAACATATATGATATTAAAAAACACTTTTCTCAATGCAGATAATGAGAAAGAGAGGTAAATGGAAGTGCCAAATGAATTGGATACTACTGTTAATATCCCAGTTACAACATTAAAGAAAAGTATTTGTGGCCTCAAAATAATGCCCTCAGAAGAGTTCATCCTGAAACAAAAATACTCCAAATGTGATGTTGATACTCCAAATGTGATGTTGATGCTAGGCAATAACCAAGATATACAAGAATTATACCAAAAGAAGTGTTGAAACTCAACCAGTACAATGGATCCCTAGGGTCTTAAATGTAATAAAAACCAATTTCCAAAAAATAAATCATAGGATCAAGTCTAAAAAATTTGTATATAATATAGGTTGAAAATTTTGGGAAATATTATTTAGCATTATATTATTGACCTTGTAGAGGGTTATAAACAAAAGATAATTTAGCATTACAAGATTATGATTGGTAGTTGCCCCCCGGCCAAAACTATCTTAAACTAACAAAATAAATTCTGGCTAGAGGGATTAGCCAAGAACTAGATACAAATCATATGACTCCCTTAGCAAAGATCATTTTGAAGTTATAAGGATCCTCTGGTTTGTAAGTGTTGATCTACATGAAAATGCATCATTATGTTTGGTAGTTTTAGTGGGTGGATCTAACTTTGCAATTCCTAAAAAACTCTAACCCTAAAACAACCTATAAAGAGGTGCTTCCTCTCTGTATATATGATGCCCTAAATGAATTGATAAAATCCATTTTTTTTCTAAGCTATTTCTACTGCATCCTACACACACTTTTATACATTGTTTGTTTCATGTTACCTTTAGGCATTTACATTTTGAAGGCTAGCATAGTACTAGATACATGTAGACTTAACACATAAGAGGATGTCTTTGTCCACTTGCACTGTTATATAAGAGACTACTAAGCAAGAGACAATGCCAAATTCACTAAGAGGAACAGCACATTACAACAACATGCAAAGGCACATAACAATGTGCAAAGGCATGTGGCAATGTACAAAAGCATGGATGAATAGCTCGCAAAACATGCAAAGATACACACAACAATATAAAAAGGTTAGTATGCAGCAATATATAAAGAAAACAAATGCAAGTATGTAGTAGTGGACAAAGGCACACAATAGTGAACTAAGGCACACAAGTGGTGTGCACACGGATCTACATAACATAGGTAACATACAAAATGATATACACACAAATTTGCACAACATAGATGATGTATGCATAGATCTACAATCTGCACAACATAGGTGACAAGCACATGGATCTTTGTAACACAGCCAACATAAAGCTAAATGTGCACAACACATGCAACATAGACATAGATTTGCATAACATAGATGGCATGCACAGAGATTACAAGTATGTAATTGTGGAATTATTCTAGGCATTAATCTCTCTAATTTGTTATTTTATTTGCTATTTTAGGAATATAGAGGATTTGGTTCTATCTTTGACCGAAACTTATGAGGCATTATTAGAAGGTATCTTTGTTTCCTTATTTTGTTGAAGATTAGTTATCAACTTTCCCTATACTTTCCCTATTCTTTAAGAAAGTTGTTTCTTGTACTCATTGTATATAGCCTATACAGCAGTAATGAAAAAAGGGCAAGAATTCTTATTCTTCATAGAAGTCCACATTAAAATTCTGCATGGTATTATAGACATCTCTAAAAACCTAACCCAAAAAATTTCAATGGCCACCAATAAGGGAGTCTCATCTAAGGAAATCATCCCAAGCTCTATTAGCCAACTGGGTGTCATCAATCACTCGTCTTTTGTCATCACCAACCACAAGCTTAATGGCCAGAATTATCTCGCCTGGTCACAATCCATTTTGATTTTTATCACCAGTAAAGGTAAAGATGAATACCTTACTAGTGAAGCAGTCCAACTAGATAAGGAAGATGCATCCTTTCAAGCATGGAAGACAGAGGATAATTTGGTCAAGTCATGGCTTCTCAATTCCATGACAAATGAGATAGGAGAAAATTTTCTCCTATATGAATCAGCAGCAGAAATTTGGGAAGCCGCTAAGGAGGCATACTCACACATTGGGAACAAATCTGAGTTGTTTGAGATTGAGAGTATTCTTCATGAGCAACGACAAGGAGATCTCAACATCACACAATACTTCAACACTCTCAACCGTCATTGGCAACAATTAGACATGTTCCAAGAATACAAATGGATGTGTTCTAATGATGCTGCGTATTACAAAAAGATTGTTGAAGAAGCACGCCTATAAAAGTTCTTAATCGGCCTGAATAAGAACTTGGATGACATTTGTAGATGGATGTTATCAAAGAGCCCTCTACCAAGTCTTCATGAAGCATTTGCTGATGTTCGACGTGAAGAGAGCCACAAGAAGATTATGATGGGAAAGCAAGGCACATCCAAAAATTTCGAAGGTTCTGCAATGGCAACTCGTGGAGGACAGCCAACATTCAACAATGGAAATCCGAAGAAGAAGAGGCCTACTGTGACCATTGTCACAAACTTGGTCACACAAAGGATTGGTGTTGGGAATTACACGGCAAACCCGATGATGCCAAATCTACCGCTCATAAGGATAGCAGAGGACATTCGGCCACAACTGAGAAAAAAACTAGAAATCACTGAGACCACTCTCTTCAACAAAGAACAACTCGAATTACTCCAAAAACTGTTCAGGCAACAGCAAACCAATTCATCCTCCTCTCTCATAACCACTGGATCCGTTGCTCATAGAGGTAAAGTCATGCATGCCTTCAATGTTAAAGGAAAAAATTCTGTTGTTTGGATAGTTGATTTTGGGGCATCTGATCATATGACTGGAGACTCACGATTATTTATTGAAATCAATCTATGTATGGAGAAGTGGCATGTTCAAATTGCTGATGAAACACACTCTCAAGTGGCTGGAATTGGAACAGTGAAATTAACCAAGGATTTGACACTTTGCTCAGTTTTGTTTGTTCCAAAGTTGGATTGCAATTTGTTATCTATCAGTAAACTTACACAGGATTATACTTGTGTCATTGAATTTTTCAAAAACTTGTGTGATTTTTAGGATATGGATACAGGGAGGACAATTGGTATGGCTAAGGAAAGTTCAGTGTTATACCTCCTCACAAGCAATAACTCTCTGCATGGACAAGCTCTAAAAGTTGGTAGCCTATGTTTTCAAGATTCATCTTCTAGTGTTTCTGTTTCTCATTCCAATAATGAAGCCATACTATGGCACTTTCGTTTAGGTCATCCCAACTTTTTGTATCTTGAAAGATTGTTTCCATTATTATTCAAGAATAAAAATCCAAATTTGTTCCAATGTGAAGTGTGTCAATTTTCAAAGCATACACGAAGTCCATTTCCAAATCAATCATACAAACCTTCTCGTCCTTTTTCAATGTTTCATAGTGATGTATGGGGTCCCTCTCAGGTAAAACATCTTTTAGGATCCTGATGGCTTGTGTCATTCATTGATGATCACACTTGCATAACATGGGTATATCTCTTAAAAGAAAAATCCAAAGTTGATCAAGTCTTCAAAAATTTCAACATCATGATTCAAACTCAATTTCAAACCAAAATTCAAATTCTCAGAACAAACAATGGCAAAAAATATTTTAAGTTTGTTTTGGGAGAATATCTATTGAGTCAAGGAATCATTCATCAGAGTTCCTGTGTTAACACCCCACAACAAAATGGCATTGCAGAACAAAAAAAAAAAATAGACATCTTCTTGAAGTTGCCTGGTCCTTAATGTGTTCAACCAATGTTTCCAAACAATTCTAGGGAGATGCCATCCTCATTGCATCATTCTTGATAAATTGGATGCCTTCTCGTGTTCTCAAGTTCCAAACTCCACTACAAACACTCTAGAAATATCACCCTTCCTCTCAGGTTGTGTCTACCATTCCACTCAAAATTTTTGGGTGCCCAACTTTTGTCCACATCCACTCACAAAATCAAGGGAAGTTAGACCCACACGCAATCAAATGTATTTTCTTGGGATATTCATCAAATCATAAAGGGTACAAGTGTTATTCCACAATCACAAAATGGTATTATCACTCTATGGATGTCTCTTTCTTTGAAAATCAACACTTTATCCCAAAACTACCATTCAGGGGGAGAGTGAATATATAAGGAATGCCAATTTTGGGATGTTGAGAATGATTCAGAATTCCCTCATAACATTGAAACTCCTATAGTTTTCACTTCTGAACATGTCAACCAAGCCTCCCAATCTACTCTACCTAAGTCCACTTCTCAAGTGCCTAACCCTAAGTCTAACCCTTCTTCAGACTCACCAACGAACAATGAGCTAACTGCCATTCCAAGAGAGGAAGTGCACAACATCAAGGAGAACCTCCGACTTCTCCTAAACCCATCCAAAAGTCCAACTTGGATTCATTAATTGAAGGTTATGTGATTGATTGAAGATCTACATTAGGTTATTGCACCTATGCTTGGGGTAATCTTGTTACTTGAAGAAGCAAAAAGCAATCTGTGGCATCAAGGAGTAGTGCAAAAGCTAAATTTCATGCTATGGGTTATGGCATTTGTGAAGAAATTTGGATCAAAAGACCACTTGAAGAACTTAAAGTTAAGATTGAAGAACTAATGAAGCTTTTTTGTGATAACCAATTAGCAATCAGTATACCCAAGAATCCAATTCAACATGATAGGACTAAACATGTGGAGATTGATTGGCACTTCATCAGAGAAAAGATTAAAGGCAATGTCATCCAATTAGTTTACATGCCAACAAGTTCTCAAATTGCTGATATTCTAACAAAAGCCTTACCTAGAAAATGTTTCAAAGAATTAATTTCCAAGCTCAAGATGAACAATATTTTCAACCTGGCTTGAGGGGGAGTGTGGAATTATTCTTGTCATTAATCTCTTTGATTTGTTATTTTATTTGCTATTTTAAAAATATAGGGGATTCAATTCTATCTTTGATCGAGATCTATGAGGCATTATTAGAAGGTATCTTTGTTTCCTTATTTTGTTGAAGATTAGTCATCAACTTTCCCTATTCTTTTTATCAACTTTCCCTATTCTTTAGGAAAGTTGTTTCTTGTACTCATTATATATAGCCTATATGGCAGTAATGAAAAAGGGCAAGAATTCTTATTCTTCATAGAATTCCACATTAAAATTCCACAACAATCATGGACCTACAATTGTAGGCAATGTAGGCAAGGGTTGCAAATGCAAAGCCATAGAGGAAAGTAGCAAATGTAGCATAAGACTAAAGCTTGCTTTCAACAAAAATTGTTAAGATATCGACAATTGGTCATTGGTGGGTATGTGAGTTATGAAAACCTAAAAGAGCACAATTGAAGTGGTGTGAATCCGCAATGTTGTTGTGGTCAACAAAAATCTGCAAAATGTGAATTATATTTAGCTTGCATCAAGTTATGATGGCAGAATGAGACAATAAACAACAGTTACAATTCTGTGTGAAATTAGATTCGAGTCTCAATATGTTATGGGGCATGGCTAAACTAAGAGTCTTGTAATGGCTGGAAGTATATTAATGGGGCTAAGATAAGGTCTAGGAACATGCCCTAATTGGTGTATGATTCTATGCATAAGATGATGTCTTTGCTGTTCTCCATGTATAAAAGGCAAGTTA
The DNA here is from genome assembly GCA_015680685.1 of Gnetum montanum. Classification (NCBI taxonomy): domain Eukaryota; kingdom Viridiplantae; phylum Streptophyta; class Gnetopsida; order Gnetales; family Gnetaceae; genus Gnetum; species Gnetum montanum. The sequence continues at coordinate 2,077,113 of MNCI01026832.1, forward strand.
CATATTCTATGCATATGGTTTGCTAGGGCATAGGGCCAAGTCTAGTATGTTCCATTAGCCATTGTCAATAGGCTTTCTAGTTGAATCAATGTGGTGAAGATAACATCTGAAATTTGGCATGTATAACTACATTTTTAGTGGTGTGTATAATCATTGGGCCATTGCAGTTGTATAGCTACAGATGTTATACAATCAGCACTATGTATAGCTACTTGGACAATTTAGGATACTAGTGGTAAGTTAGAGATAAGTTAGTACTAGACTCATTTGGTGTAGTTTTCTCATATAGCTACTTGGATGATTTAGGATTGTAGTGGAAACTAAAGCAAATTAGATGTACAAAAGGCATCTCCATGAAAACTACAGTGCAACCATATTGGCAACAAATGGCTCTAACAAAAAGAGGTGGACAACAATGGGAACCTATGGACAAATATTTTTTCTTTTCCAATTCTTCTAATAATTGAACGCAATTATAAAATGGTGCAGAACTCTAATGTTGCATGAAACATAATGGATACATACAAGAAAGCCTTTAACAATAAGTCTAATACAAAGTCCATTTACCTTCTAAACAAGATAAAGAAACTTTGTATGTGAGCAGAAAATGTCTTGGAAGTCGTTAATAAGTTTCAAGGAATCAAAAAGAACCTTGACAAAGACTACAAACAGCAGTGCATTGTTTGGGCCTTTTTCATCAAAAATGCTCAAGTAGTTCCTACATCAATTATATAATCACCATGCTATCAACAGATGGCAATCTGAAAGGTGTGATCTTTGAAACCATCATAGTGTTTCTAATAGCTTTCAACATGCAATGCAATGCCTACATTTGGGGAAGTATGCAAACAAGTCCCTTATCTAACAGGGCAAACTATGACAGTAATAGCAAATAGCAAGATCTAAAATGCAAGGGTAAGCAAAAGCAAATCCATATTGACAAGAAAAGTGAGAATCAAGAAAAAAGGTGGAGCTTTGATAATAAGAGTAAAAACATGACCTACAAAACGTATGGCAAGAAGGGCCAATGTGCAATGGAGTGCAAAACTCCATATGATCATATCAAGAATANGCTATAGCATATGAAGCCAACAGCTGGAATATGAATACAAGAGCAACTTAACACATGACTCTCAAAAAAGGCTTGTTCTACAAATGAAATGGAAAGTATCATGGATCAGTAAAGATTGCATATACAAATCCACAAATAGTTAAAGAAATAGAAACTAGGCTTATCAAACATCCTCATAGAGCAAAGGAACTCTAATTGAGGGATGTCCTCGACATCCTCACTTTAAAGCAAAATCTATTAAGTACACCAGTCAAAAAAAGGGTTTGGTGTAAGCATAACAACAACAAATGGAGAGGTAGATGTGACAAAGCAAAGCATCAAGTACCTCACTGGGAAACTAGAAGACAAGCTCATGTACTTGAATGGTAGAGCATTGATAAATCAAGAAGCATAAATTGTTTCATAGCAATTTGTGGATGTCATATTCCATTGCATGGTAGCCAAGATGCAAAATCCAACAAAGCTCTCTCATGAAGCACTTTGGTATACTAGAACAAGACATGTATATTTGAAAAGGATTTGCAGACTTACTGATGTTCCAAAGGATTTGCAAGTGAAGACTCTCTAATGCAAGGCTTGCATCATGGGCAAAGCAATAAGACAACCATTCAAAAGCAAGAGTAGATAGTCTACAAGAACGCTTGAGCGGATACACTCTAATGTGTATGGACCAATATCAACAAAGAGGAGGATTTGAGGAAATCATTATTTTATCATCTTCATTGATGACTACACTGAAAAGGCATGAATTAAATACTTTAAATAATAAGTTGTAGATTTTTTATGTCTTTCAATTGTGAAAAGCTCCCATTGGAAAAAATGTTACTACACTATCAAGACACTAAAAATAAACAATGGAGTGAAGTATGTCTCCAAAGAAGTTAGACAATTTTTGTAGAAGGGATTACACATTAGACCATAATGTCAAGAACACCACAACAGAAAGGTATTCCAAAAAGAATAAACAAAATGCTTCTTGATATGGTCCAATCAATGTTAATATACAAGAAGCTACCTGCCTATTTGGAGAGAGAAGCACTTAACACAATAGTTCAAACAATGAATAACGTCCTATGAAAACACAAAAAAGCACCCTATGAAATATCAACTGTAAATGATCCTATGGTAAAAAGTTTTAGAATATTTGGTTCATAGTGATCCAATGAAATTTCAACACCATAACAAACTGCAGCCATGTGCACAACCAAGATTCTTCATTAAATATGGTACAAACACAAAGAGATACAAAGTGTTTTTCCCATGATGGCAAAGGATGCATTTGTATTTTATGTCAATAAAGCATTGCTTACTTGGTTAAAGCAATCAGCTTATGCTCAAACATGTGCCACTTAGCGGCATGATAAAAATATATGTTCACAAAATATGATGTCATGTAGACAGCCAGCCATAGTAAATAAATGTCAAAATCATTCAGCTAAAGGTACCAAAATGATGATGATTTGCATATTTTCTTAGCTTTTCCATCATGCATGCTGGTTTAATTTTAAGTCATATACTCATAGTCCCAAAACCATATAAAATTATGGGGGGTGTTGAACTATAGAAACTACATTACTAATTTTAGCAAACTATGAATCCCTCTTTGTGGCTACACCAAAAAAATCCTATCCCTAAAATAGAGAAAATCCTAACCCTAAAATAAAGGATAAAAAGGTGTTTCCTCTCTCCATGTATGATGTACTAGATGAATCAATAGAATGCATTTCTATTGTATCCCACACAAGCACACTTTTTATTTCTCACATTACCTGTAGGCATTTGCATCTTGAAGGCTAGCAGTAAAGATCAAAAAGATTTGATATAAAATGAATGACTTAAAAAACAACTATTGGAATTTGGATATATAGCATGGTTTGCACTAGAGTGAACATCAACTTCATTATAGTTGCAAAAGGAATGTAATTAAAATGAGATTTATTGAAATTTGTAACAGTCAAAAATCCTATTTGGCATGCAATTAAATGTAAGATGCTAGATATGGAAAAGCTTCAGATGCATAATTATGTTGCAGCTTTTAAGTAATGTCATCACTACTGCTAAACATCAATTTGCAAAGAAATACAAATATAGATGTTAAATAGAAGCTTTGGAAGCATGTTGGAGAAGCATACAATTTCCCATGAGTGTTAAATGTGAAGCCAACTTACTATTTGCTGACCTAGTTTTTCTACCATCATTATATTTTATATTATTTATTATACAAAAATCTTTATAGGATCTTGCAACAGCTTGGACATAGATTGGTGGTATTTAGTGCATTAATCAAATTTGGAGTGCTTTGCTACCACATGTGATCTTTTAAATTTAAAAGGAAAGAAGTCGAAGAACTTTTAAAGAAATAAAAATTAATCTAGACAGAGTATAGTGACTAGTAGTAAAAAATTGGTAAGGGAATGAGATATATATAATAGGACTTCAATGTCTAAGCTTCACACAACTATAAATTTTATTACTAAAGTTAGGATTAAATTGGTATCTTCAAATAATTATTTTTTTAACTTTTAATAAGTTTGATCCTATCATCTTTATTAATCATTAAGATCCCAAGAATAATTTCATTGTACTTCAAATCTTGATTGATTACTGTATTTTCTATAACGTGCCTATTTTATAAGTGGTAGTTTTAAAACACCATATTGATGAAGTGCCTATAAACATTAACATGACAATAATGATTATAACCAGAATGACCATTTTAGAGTTTTGAATTTATTTATCCAAACCCTCACTTTAGAGTTTGGCATGGGCAAATGTAATTTATTTATGAAGGTTGTGCATGCCCTTGAATGTTTCCCTTCTGATTAGAGTTTTACCATGCAAGCATGTTTTAGTGTGAGGGTGTTCACTACCTATTGCTCTGGAAACTCACTTTCATGAGTAGAAGCCATATTTAAAACCAATAATTTGACTCAGCATGCATCCAACTGTGGATAGAGTACATTTGACCCTAGCATAGATGGTAGTGTTGGTGAAAGCATTTTTTATCAGCTCTAACAAGCTTTTAGTTCTAGAAGTGGAAAGTTTCATATCATGCTCCCACTTAATACTCAAACTAGAACATTGAAAAGCTTGTACAATGTTTCTTTAAAAAGTAGAAAAGAAGAAGCCAACACAAACATACAAACAAACATAAAAAAATTATCTTCCAAAAATTTAACAGTTATTCTGTATTTTTGTATATCATATTTAATAGAAACTCATCTGGATCTTTTTGATATAAAATTTACCTTTTGAATTTGCTACTTTTGTATTTTTAAGGTATCTATTAAATATCTACAACAACTGTCAAGTTAAACACATTGAACCAATACGGTGGATTAAAATTTAATCCAATTTCAAAGGATATGGAATATAGAGATATCAACCATGAGAGGCTAAGTGTATTATTATCCCTTATTCACCATACAATTTGAGGTCCATCTATCATTGGCCTTTCCAACAATGGCACACTACATGCCTTTAAAATTAAACCATTACCCCGTGCCCCCATGTCACCATCATGGCCATAAAATGTTTGGATGTCACACTTTGCTCCACAACTCAAGGGCCAATGTCACAGTGTATTTATAGTTTGGGATTCTCCCCATGCAACATAGTATCCAGGACTTGTATCAAAATATTTTGGAACCTTACCTTAAAATTTTAAAAATCAGAAATATCCAATTCCAAACGAAGTGCAGATTTAAGTGCAGGTCGCACATGTAATTTTTTTCCTTTATGTTTCCAGTAATCAACACAAACAATTTTATCAAATAAAAAAGGGGAAAACCCAAATGAACTATCACCACGAATTGCAAAATTTACCTTGAAGTAAGGATTTTTATGGGAAAAAAAAAAGAAACCAAGGAGCTTAATTGTAAAGAAATGTTATCATTACAGTATGGTAAACCCAAATGTTTTAAATCATTTAAAGTATGATAAATCTAATTATATATTTTTCTTTCTTTAGTTAGCAATACAAGGGACATACTTCTCTGTTATCTATGGACGAATTTGACAAGATTTCCATTGACAAAGTTGATCGATAAATATTTTGTTTAAAATGATTTTAGTATCAAATTTGTGTAGGTAAAAGGAACAATATGTTAATTTTTTAGAAAATAAAATTCTCCTACTATTTCAGGTGATACAAATACTTGAAAATAAAATACCACAGAGAATTTTTTAAATTTTTTTACCTTGGTTAGAGTCGCAACCTTTCCAGGTGGTGATGGTCTAGAGAGTTTCCTATCACAATCACAGTACAAATAACGGTACCTAGCTACATGGTTGGCATTGAGGCCACCCCACTCCTTTGTGAGTTTATCTTCAAGTATGATGATCTTGGGCAATGCTAGATAGTTTTTGTTTTTTTTTTTAATAACAATTTAGTGTTCAGGGATTTCATAAAATCTTCCAACATGCTAATAAATTTATGGTGCAGCAAATAAAATACGTCTTTATGAAGCTTGACATCTTAAAATTAATTCCAATAAAGCATATTGATAAAGTTAGAAATAATACAGGTAATGATCCTACACATTCAAAAACTTTTCATGCTAAAAATTCATCTATTATAATTAAAACATATAGTAGCATATAATATTAGTACATGGAACAAACACGACACATGAGAAATTAGAAAAAAACTAAGATATGTTTCAAAGATGTTTATGAAAGATGATGCCAGAAAAGATTCAAAATTAGTCTGTTGTCACATTGTAAAAACAATTCATAAGGCACATGATTCTATGCTACCATTGCAATTGTTGCATTAGAAAGAAAATTTAAGCACAATAGCATCAATGAAACAAATGCATCTGCAAAAAATAAATTTGAATCTTCAAAACATATGGAAAGACCAACTCAAGAGTCTCAACAAACCTATATGGATAATTATTTCAGCAACATACCATCCATATGGTTAGATCCTCCTATGGCTGATACAAGAGACAGGTGCATTTAAGGGGGACCTACATGAATGAAACCTAGAAAACACTAGCATTGAGAGGTACATTCCATTTAACCTAAAACTGCTTCCGAAGGCTTTTAAAGAGGCACACTCCATGTTTTTCATGTATAAAGTATCTTACACAAAAACCTTTGTCTATATGATAGATGGAGACCGTATTTTTTAATTGATCACTATTTCTGTTTTTCATATCTCTTTCCTATGGATTCTCACTATTTTTCCAGGAAGTGTGAAAAAGTGAAAAGGAAAAGGAAAAGGTCGTCTCTGTTTTTAGTGGGTCTGACATACTATAAACAAGAACTTAGAGAAAATGATCAGCATACCATAAACAAGATTACATATTTACATGATTTGAAGCAATGGCATATTGGACTAGTTGATAAAATTAAAATACTTGGAGAAAATTATCAGCATTCCAAAAGTAATATGTTTTGGAGGAATAAAATTTTCAATCGACATATTCACAAAATTCACCAAAAGGATTTTGAAAAACTTACATTTTCGAGAAGTTGTTGTTTCAATATAGAAATACCATGCATGGCACTATCCAATAATTCTACAGGGACAAGCATGATGATAGTTAAGTTCTTTTGCTGATATACACACATATGCATAGGTTCTTCTCTTTGCTGAAGCAGGACTGTTGGGTATATGAATCCCCTGCCACTATGATCTGATCCCCATGAATCATTAACAAGAAAGCCATCTTTATCTCACCACCACCTATCACATTGAAGAGGTGAGGCCTTGGAACAAAACTAGTTTTATCCTGCTGGCCACAAGAAGCATTACTCCTAGTCAGGTCAGCCTCATCTGACAAAAGAGATATAATGCCAGAAAAAACAGGATCTGGAACTGCCAGAACTACTGTCCTCACATATGATCTTGAATTTGTGCTAGTTGCAACAGCAGGAGTTAATCTTCAAACAAAATAGGTGAAGAGATTTGATGTATCCCCCTAAAACCATGTGGAAAGGTTGCTCAGGCTTCGTATAATACCAGGCTAATATAAAAATAATATTAAATTCAGTTTATAAGAATATATATATGAAATTAAAGGTTGAACATACTGGATAAAGTGATGTTGAAACCAGCAAATCTTGGAACATTATCAATGTGTTCTTTACAAAGTTTCCTGTCAATGGTGACTCCAGAACCCTTACCAATGACTGCAAACATAAAAGATATAGATCTTTTAAAACACCGTAAACATGTACATGAACACCAACGTTTAACAAATCCACAGTCAACAAGAAAGCTATCAAATAATATTGCAAACATAGTGAGAATGATATTGGAAATACTACATTTCAATACAAGATACTTTTAGAAATGGCTGAGCTACACAACCAAAAAGACAAATGGTAAATTGCTTCTGATTAAATAAACACAGCTGTGGTATACACATAAAAACAGGGCTAAATTGCAGTAAACTGGAACTGTGCTATTGATAGGTCAGTATGTAGGTCACACCACTGCAAGTCGATTAAAATAACTGATTTTACCACTTGGAAAATTGAGGAAGCATTCTAGTAGAAGATAATGGAACAGAACTTGGAACAACAGCCAAATAAAGGAATGCCTGAAAGAAGGTCCAAATCAGCACAAAGGATGTTGAAACTGGCAGGCAGGAGGTAGAAGAGCCAGACAGTTTTCTTGAAATGGTGCACTTCTCTCATGCAATGGATTTCATTCTGAACCAGACAACTAAGGACCAATGCCAAGATCTCAAAAGCCTCAAAGGAGGAATCAACAAAGTTAAACAAAATACGGTAGGCAGAACGTGACTCAGGAGTCCCAAAATATGACACCGTCAAGTGGAATCTTTACTATTCAAACTACAATGAAAATCATATCTTAGAATTGCATAAGCCTATGATCTACCTATAATGGACACCTTTTGAAAGACATCAGATTCCCTGTTTGCAATTGACTAAGCTGCAAGAAAGGGAAGAGACCACATGGAAGAAAAAAGGGTAAGTTTTACATATTGTACAATGACTGATGGACTTCTCATGCAAGTAAAATCAAAGACAGATCAAAATAAAATTGAGAAGCTTGAACAGGCCTAGAACATGAAAGAGAACAAAGGCCTATAGGAGAAAATTTTGTTTCATTCTTTCAATAGCCAATGATTGACCATGGTCATTCTGTATATAAATTACAGTTTGCTAGCAGTTTTTGGTATATTGTTTCCACAAAGCTGTTCTTGATGTAAAAGTCACTTAACAACTTTAAAAGCATACAAAAAAGAGAGAGAAATGGCATACTGAGAAACAATGCAATAAGTATGTTCACAAACAGGGAAATACAAATGCTACCAATATCATCATCATCTACAAAGTATTAATACAACTACATGTGATAAATAGCTAACATACAACACAAAGCAAATTTCTTGGGCAGAGAGAAACAGACAAAGTGAGAGAACAAACATGAACTTCTAATGTTGTCTCTCTCTTCATTGATAGCATCTGAATGGTTCCATGCTCTACAAGTGACTCATGAAATGTTGGCATTTGAATTTTCTTTCCAACCATAAAATCTGTCAGAAAAATCACCAATTTCAAAAGCAGATATTATTTATATCGATATATAAAAAGAATATCTGATGAATACATTGACCTAACCTGACAAATAATCTGTGAGAAATACATATAAACAACTCCGAGCAGTTGCCCCATTAGATTGCTTCTCAAGCAGAGTCCTGATGGAACCATAAAACATTGTGAAAAGATTGTGTGCTTCTTTAAGAACAGCTCTTAATGCTTCGGCAGAGTTCATCAGATTCTTTAACTTTCTTAACAACCTGGCAGCAGTTAGTGTTCAATAAAAATCAGGACAAAGTTATCAATTTTCAGCATTTAATAGTGCACAAATTAGAATTAAACTACAATTATATTTAATACACATTTGAATTCTTTTTAATTAGATATCTGTTGACCAGACATATATATGAACTACAGTGCAAATTGAATTTACAGATCTTTATAGAAGACTGAACTAAAAAGTGAAAACAGTCAACAGTATCTTAGTCCAAGTAACAGTAACATGTTATGTGATTCTGTGAACCCGTATGGAGCATTTCTGTAAAACTTCAATATGCAAGAAAATGATGAATGTTGCAGCAAAATAGTCATAATCATTACCTCACTGTCATCAAATTGGAGTGACCTGAAGGATAAGTTTTATGGTAGCCAATTCACATAATATGAACCTGAGGTTACATTTTTATGCTGCCCAAGATTACACATATAGAATTGAACCTTTAACCTTAATTGTTATAAACAGCACTTATAAACTGAATTAAAGAGTATGCATTACGGAGAGATAAATCGTGCATGTTGTTTTTCGGTACTGAAATGCTAATTGAATGGTCAAGATGAATCGGTAATTTTGAGAAACTGTATAATCCAAAAGATGTAAAAAAATAAACCGAAGCAAGCTAAAGCTGGCTGAAAGCAGCTATGCGCATAGCGTGATTAATAAAGGAAACCCAGAGAGAGCTTTATTGATCTAGTGGTGGCGTAACTATTTAGCGACTGCCACAAACAAATAGTAGGAGATGCGAATAAATTAGATAAAACTAGATATCAAAAGTGCTATGAAATGCCTTGTTACAAAAGCATGCAGCAGTTCCTGTAGCAAACTAGCACAGCGAAATAAGACAAATTAACAGATTACCTGACAAACGGATCAAATTCAGCAATGAGAGAAACCAAAGAAATTACTTAACAAGAAAGCAGCAACAATGGACATTCAATTAAAATTGATCATCAAGACAGTGGTTACAAGCCAAGATCCAGCAATAACCTGAGCGCACAGGAGACCCAACCCTCTCACAACTCTAATCTCTCTCATGCCATAACAGTAAACCCAATATAGACCTATAAAGACACGTATACGATAAGAAGGCCCTAACTTTCATTTTCCTTTTTACTATTCCCTTGAACTTTTTCTATATTAACCCAAAAACCCGAAGGCAGGTTTATTACAATGCTTACCTTTAACAATATGTAGGCAGGTTTATTACAATGCTTACCTTTAACAATATGTCAAGAGGTTAAACTTTACAAACAATATCTAATAATAACTATCATCATACTAGCCTTATCCCCACTAAATGGGTTGGCTATATGAATTCTTTTTCACTGTTCACTTCTAGTTGGTCGAATTTGATGTCCACAAGAAGTAGAAAAACCAAGTATATTGAGAACGATGACTTATAACAAACAAAACCATGAATATAAAACCATAGTCAAGTAGAGTTTAGACAAACATAAGATGAAACAAGGATACAACCACACAATAGAATACACAATAAGCACTAGAGCTTGAGCACTCAACTAAATGAGAGTAACAAGGTAGCAAACTGCAAGAGAACAATCATATGGTTGCACTTGTAACAAACACTTGAAAGAATGAGTAACAAAGAAATGTAACATAATGAACATTGAGTATGACTATGATTTATAAGTAAAAACATGTGAGTATATCTGTAACCGTAGACTTGACAGTAGACGGTTTAGTGGTATGTGTCTCATGTATTGCTATGTCTCAAAATGAACAAGTGTGAGCCCTTTTATTGGTATGAAGGCCATAGGACACAATGACACATCAATAGTCACATCTCTTTATTAAATAACTAACAACTTTAATTATAACATTATGTAAACCATCATAATTAGAAATCTTTTATCTAATAACATACACATGGAGGTTGATAATAAAACCATAACTTAACACTATTACAAACCAAATAAGCATCAATACCTACAACTTGAATGTCTTCTTCTATATCTTTAAACCATGTATTTTTTCATTTAGCTCTTTATTTTTTTCTTTTAAGCTTAATAAAGCAACCTCTTCTAACAGGAGCATTCTCTAGTCTTCTTAGCACATGACCAAACCATCTAAGACAACTTTCCCTAATCTTCTCATCAATAGTTTGCACTCACAAACTTCCTCTAATATGAAAGGAGTTGATTCAATCTTTGCTAGTCACACCCAACATCCACCTTAGCATTTGCATCTCCACCACATGTATGCATTGAGCTCGATGTTTTTGAGAGGTGAACATTCCACAAGATAAAGCATCTCATATCTAACAGCAACTCTATAAAACTTTCCCTTTAGCCTAGTAGGGATTCTCCTATTACAAAGAACACCACTACCTTATCACTATTACATCCATCCTCTAATTCTACTTTCACATTATTATTAATCTCACTATCCATTTGAACAAGTGACCTCATGTATCTGAATTGCTTACAGTGAGTAACTTCCCATATAATGTGTACATTTTATTAGTGCCCCCATCATTCTTAATAGAACCTAGCATGAACCCACAAAAGAGAGAGAAGAAGAAGAAGAAACCACATTCAAAATGTCCCCAAGACAAGGATGCAACAAGTGCATGGTCAATTTTGACTACATCCCTAGGATAGCAATGACATCTCCCAAAGTCCCAAAAATAACTCCCATGATTTTCAAAATGCATCCAAGATGCTTTGTAGTACAAATTTCCCATGCCCCTACTGAATGTGCTCAGACTTTTATTACAAATAGTTCAAACTTAAAAACCACATTGCCATTCACATTGATTATGTCCCATGACTCCATGCAACCTTTACTTTGCAACTTGCATAGTATTTTGAGGCTTCAAATCCATAATGCATCCTAAGACCTGGTGTTTAAAAAATCATAAATTAGTTGGGTCAAAAACAAGCGAGTTAGGAAAAAGTTGGCAAGTTCGGTGAGTCAATTAAAAAAGTTGGATAAATCAGATTTAAAAACATGTATTTCCTTTTTAAAAAAATAAAGAAAGAAAAAATCCAATGATTGATCATCAAACTGGTGATCAATTGCTGGTTTAGAAAACACTACTGGGCACCTCCTTGAAAAGACCACACAACACACATTTGGTTACGTGCCCACATCTCCAAGCCCTGTGAAACATAATGAAAATCCTTCTAGTCAAAGTACAAGGGACTAAAACCTTTTCAAGTTTTTAAATAACCTACCATACACATCCATATCCAACACACAAGAAACCCACAATAAAGGAGATGGTTGACCCTTTAGCATGCTTCCTTTACCTTTGCTCATCCCCATACTCTGAATTACATATATATTATCAGCTCCAACTCCCACATACATTGCAGAGAGTACACATTTCTAAACTGTTAGAAATAGCAATGCCAACATCGCTAAATATTATTTAATGGCAATTTCAAGAGCATCAATTGGAAAAAGATATCATAACAAGCATTCTTATAAGATATAATTGTCATCTTGACAAGCACTCCAACAGAAACATTAACCATTATTCATCCTTGGTTCATCGAGTTATCTACTGTTAAATGTTTCATTTTATATCATCCCAAAAAAATAAGAAAAAGGAAAAATTTCTAACAAGTTTCCTCCTTAGCTATTTGATCCCTAGAGTATCGCATGCCTCTGCAACTTGGAAACTGATGTGAGCTAATTCATTCTCTACTAATTTGTATAGATGCAAGCACATTATAGCATCCAAGTAATCCACATTCAATTACAAATCTCCACTTCTGATCATTTTCAAATAGGATTTTCTTCCCATTTGTGTTACTCTGTAATTTTTGTAATACCATCAAATAAATAGATGCTTGTACAAATTTTTTGTTCTAGTTCTAGTTCTTTGATTCCCTGTTTGTAAAGTCATATTTTCCTAGCTAACACAATCTCATGGCTTGTTACATGGCTTCCTTTTTAATGTAACAATTTTTAAAAAAAATTTATAACAAATTGATCAAAATTCACTCCTTTCAAACTTCTAATTTTTTTAATATAACAAATTGACAAATTGCTGCAACCTCCATATGCTCTAATAATGGTAACATATTTCCTTCTAACAAAATAATCACATGTTCAGTTCAGATTTTTACCTCTAATTTATCTGTTAAAAATTGATTCTTTACATTATGTATCTATCTCCAACATTTTCTTAGTTACATTTATGCATAACATAACCATGTATAATTGCTGATTTCATAATACTGTTAAAAGTCTATCTCATCAATTTCAAGCCTAATTCTGTAAGCATATAAAGTCTTCCTACCTCCTATAGCTCTTTGGACTACAAATGTATTGCAAATATATAGCTTACTGCTGACCTATATAAAGTGCATCACTAAATTTGGCAGTTTTAGTAGGTGGGTCTCATGTTGCAATTACCCAAACAAAAAATAAAACTAATCCTAAAATAGCCTATAAAGATGTGCTTTGTCTCTCCATGTATCATATACTGCATAAACAAGTTAAATGCATTTTTTTTGAGTTGTTTATACTGCATTCTACACACTTCTTCCTTTTTCTATCATAGTAGCTTAACATTTTTATTGTTTAAATCTTGTGCTCTGAGTGAAATAATAAATCAAAGACTACAGTTAAATTGAAACCATTGCAAAACATTTGCACAAGAACATCTGTGAAGGCTTTGTTAAGGAAAATATTTCCTTAATGAAATCTAATGCTTAACAACAGATTATTTAATTTAAGGAAATAGATTTCATTAAGGAAATATCTGTGAAGGCTTTGTTAAGGAAAATGCTCCATATCATCATAACTCACCTTGGTGGTTTAGAACAATATGGATGAATGTCTAATCTCAATGTAGTTTTCAAAAACCAAAGCTGGGACAAATTTGTAAACTATGGCAATGTAATAAGCAACAAAACTTTTATTTCATTCAATTTTTGCTAAAGAATATAGCATCAACAGCTAGCTAGTGTCTGGGATGGTTGAATGTAAGGTACTCCTAAGAATCAAGCCATTAAAATACACATAGTCATAGTTGAACTTTCATAAATTGAACTGCAACTCTAGAATTTACTGTCAGGCCAACCATACTGGCTAAAATACACTTGTCAGAATAAATCAAATCTTGAAAATAAAGCTTTACAAGACAATAAGACAATAACTTGAGGAATAGGTTTAAAAATGAATTAGCACGATCAACTATTGCTAATCACATAGTGCTCAATTTAGATAAATTAATAAAGCCTACTCAATTCATACCCCTACTAAACATTAGCAACAGATGGCTCTATAGCATATGTTTTACCTAGTGAATGTAACCAAGCCTTCACTTAGTCCAATAACAGAGAGCTGAGTGGTAAGAGGTAAACTAGGAGGGTAGAATAAAGGATCTTATCAATTTCTTCACCCTCTTGCTGTCCTCTTCTCATGTCAAAGACACAAAGCTGAACTCCTTCATTGTTATTGTTGTTTGGTGATAAACCCATCCTGCTCTTGCCCTAAGGGTTCTGTGCAAACTAAGCAAAAGAAACAATTTGTAAAATATAAAGAACATCATGCTCCTATCCCATTCAAAATTACGTATATATGCATATTCTAATTAATCGATATACAAAGCTTAATTACTATTATGTATTTGGATGAAGTATTACAGAAAAATTTTTGCCAGCTGATGAGTGGCGAGGTACCCCTACACTCAACCATACGAATACAAGTGTTTCACGCGCGATCTGGTCGAACTCCAAGGACTAAGTGCTTACGCGCCTTAATGGAACACTCAAGGTTAATCAATCATTATCTTCCCAAACTTACTTGTATTGTCACGATTGTATGGTTAAGTAAGCTTGAGGTATATGATTTTTATAGCTTTTTGTCTTTTTATGTCTTCTACTAATAAAGGAAAGGGAGATAGAACTAAGTGGCTAATTTATCTTAACTATTCATTAACTAGTTTCTAATTGTTCCTAACACCAATATCCATTCCCACTTGCCGTCCACATCCTAAACTAGTGCAATGCTACTAGGATTACCAAATGCTAATTGTTACTAGGTTACCAAGCACTACACGCATGCTCGAAGCAGTTGTACTGAGTGCACTTAACTAAGAGGGTCAAAGGTTGAGAGAGAAATTAATTAACTAGGAAAGCATTAAACATTCAACAATAATTAATTACTAATTAGCTTAGTCTGTATGCTGCAAAGTTTATCATAAAATTCGTCTTTATTGTCGTACACAAATGTGTGCTCAGGTACAAATTGCTCAAATAAAGATCCGTTCACTCTATGACTCCTACTGCAGGCACACAAAAAGTATTCTAACTCTAGAATGACTAAACTGCAAGAATCTGGCTAAAGGTCTAACTCTTACTACTCTAGAACAAAGGGTGCTACCTCTTATTTATAGAAGATGAGGCAGGACACGATATTGCGT
This sequence comes from Gnetum montanum, assembly GCA_015680685.1. Classification (NCBI taxonomy): domain Eukaryota; kingdom Viridiplantae; phylum Streptophyta; class Gnetopsida; order Gnetales; family Gnetaceae; genus Gnetum; species Gnetum montanum. The sequence goes on from MNCI01026832.1 coordinate 2,092,383, forward strand.
GGCAAATGCAATATTTTGTACGCGATATCGCGGCTCATCATACCCCCATGACTGAATAAAAACTCGTCCTCGAGTTCCTTACAAAATATTGGGAAGGTATGGGATTATTGACTTGAATAACACTAATGGTGAATGGGGTGACATGTGAATGGATCAACATTACAATACATGGCAACATTAGTATTCATGACCACAAGAGTGAACACTATACACATTTGACATCCAGCCTTATTTGGCAGCTGAGAGAGAAGAGAGAGAGAGAGAGGAAAGGAGAAGATGTGTTGCTACCGATGCCAAGATTGCGCCTTTCGTTGTCTATCCATAAACGCGTCATCAATCTTGTTCCTTTCACGATTGTTCCAACACTAGTCCATTTTGAGTGTTTCCTTTAGGTCCAGTCCATTGCTGTATGATTTCCATTTGCACACACAACACAGTCACATATGAGCAAGGATAAGTAAGTTACAATACAGTTGATACCTTGCTTTGAAGTAAGGTCCATTGGCTGAGTTGTGATATGGGTAATACAGATTCTAGAGATATAACACTGGTGACTACCCAAGGTGTAGGGGTTAGGAAAAATTAAAAAAATTGAAAAATTGGACCATGGCCCCCATGACTAAGAGCAATCCTTCGGTAGCGATAGAATGGAAAAAGATAAGAAATAAGAAAGATGGAGAAAAATAAACAATGGAAACACCGAGAAAATAGATGTCAGAGGTGGAAATGAACAAAACAAAAATTGATTGCGAAAATGTTTAAGGAAAATAAGTTAACTACTGCACCAAATAGGAATGCCAGTGGGTCCTCCCCAAAGCAAGCTCCTACCTTTGATGCCCTGACCCCTACACCAGTGTAGTCACCAGTGTTATATCTCTAGGCTCTGGAAATGCCTTTGAAAAATTGAAAAAATTGAAAAATGTCATTTGGAAATGTCTTTGATGGTGACTAAGAGTCTGTAGGCTCTGGAAATGTCATTTGGAAGCAAGAGTTAAAGTCTTAACCACAAGAATTTACCAAAAAGACAACAGTGCATCAACCAAAATATAGACTACTAATACAACCAGCAATGAGGTGGAAAATGGAGAAAGAATGATGGGAAGAAGAGAATGGAATGGAGTCCCAAGAACAAGGTGGTGTACAACCCCTTGTGTATTTATGGTTAATGTGACTGAGTAGATCTCATTTCAAATATAGCCTCAAACAATCCACATCTAGTGACTTCGCATTAATACACTTGGCCAATCCATCCACTTGAAGTAATAAGAATGCTTCTGCCAAAGAGTCACCACCATTTTGAGGAAACGAGAAAGGGAAAAGTAGGAAGAGAGAAAGGACCTTAATTAGAGGGAACATGTTTGTTTAGTTCCATAACCAGTGCTTGTAGCCCAAATGATTATTGTGTCTAAGTGATGTGCTTTGAATTCTCACTGTTTTTTTTTTTTTGGGTGAGAACCACACCATGCAAAGACTTATTTTTACTAGCTCAGCTTCCCGATAATGGAGCAATGTCAAAATGGTAAGGAAAAATCAAGAAGAAAACATCCAAGCATCCAAGAGAATGGCTAGCACAAATGCATCAAATCCCCTTGAAGTCACACCCTTTTCAGTCCTTGAGTCCTTCCTCAGTTTGAGAAATGCCCAATCACCAATTCATTAATAGTTTTATTATTAAGAAAGAGACTGTACAATTCCAAGCCAAGAGAGACCATAGAAATTCATGAATGCATGGATGACGTGGACTCATTGCCTATTATATCAAAAGAACCATACCTTAGTATCAACATTATAACTCTAAGGTAAAAACCAAACATTAGCAATCAATAGAATACAGTTCATACCACCATCAGGAGCACTTATTAGGTGACGAACCTAACGAAACAAACAAAGACAAAAACAAGAACAAACAAACAAAAAATAAAAACAAACCAAACAAAAACAAAAATAAAAACAAGCAAAACAAACAATCACACAAAGAAATGAAAAAGTATAATGATGTTGCAAAACAAAAACAATAAAAGTTAAAGAAATTTGTAAAACAAAAATGTGTAAAACAAAAACTTAAAAAGGAACTAAGGGCCTCAGTTGGTTAGTAGAGGTGGCCATCTCCTCCATGATTGAGTTGGAAGGAAGAGATCCGAAACAGTGAGCAAGGTCATTCCTTCTCAGAGGTACTATTTGCACTGACCGTTCTAAATTCATGGAAAGGTTTAGTCTATTGCACATTGACTAACAATCTCTTATTAAGGTTTTTGTCTAACTTTTCTAGGAGTTTCCAACTTCCCCCAATTAATGTTTTCTAGGTTAAGGTTTGGAAGTTGGCGACGAATTTGCTCGAGTGCATCTATGCTTTTGATGTAAGTTCAAGTTATTCCCTCAGTTAGTTCCATGCACGTTAGCAAGTTGCTGTCTTGATTAACTATCAGCCATTGGGTATCTCTTTGTCGTGTGGCTGCTGCATACAGGCACTTTTGTAGGGTAAGGTCTTGTGCACACTAGTTGCATGCAGGCAATGTTAAACTTTGCCCAACCCATGATCTCTGCATGCAATTGCATCCTGTATCACTGTATGCGATGCATGGAACCTTCTTCTTCTCAATCTTTCCAAAAGTGTTCTCCTTAGATATTTCCAAAAAAAGATCGCAGATTCCTAGATGTGTATCTACAGTACTTAGCCATGCCCTTCCCATTATTATTGGGAAGTCCCCTTTATTGTTATTTACTTATATCACTAAAAAATCAACTGGGTATGACCACCCACACACAGCTGGGTCCTAAGGGAACAGTGATGGACTGGTCGACCAGCTCTAGGCGAATATTACTCTTCCTTAATAGAGGTAGGTTCCAGGCTTTGTACATCTCTTATGATATTAAGTTGACTCCAAAATTTGAGTCTAGAAGAGCTTTGCATGGCTCATTCCTAGCGATTTGGAGATAGATCATAGGGCTTCCAGGATCAAAGAATTTCCTAGGAAGGTGGCCAACCTTAATCCAGTCAGTAACGACATGTATTAACATAACTGTATGCGTTGAGTTTGGTGTTTGGTTTGAAGGGAGCTCTGAAGCCTTATTTGATAAAGAGGCATTTAAAGGTTCAACCTCTTGTGGTTGTGAGGGCTTGGTTGGACTATTCGTTCTGAAGAAAGGTCTTTTCTTCATATGGTTGTCAGAACCAATAGCAGGTCGAGGATTCATGGCCCTCGTGGCATTACATTGCTGCAGTTGAGTAGGGAGTTCCCCTTGCATTGCTGGAGTAGGTGGTAATGGAGCTATTGGTGTGAGAGTTGCAGATGGAATTGAAGGATGGTATGTTTGTGGGTTATCTCCCCTAGGAGAAGGAGTTCTATAATACTCACAAGCTTGGTAGTGATGTTTTGGTGTAACGTGATTAAGAGAGTCACGTGGAGAGATCGGGTGTTGCACGTAGTAGCCATATGGATCTAGTTGGCGGTAGGGGTATTGTTGCCTTGGTGGAGCATCCCCCATGACTGTGGGTATTGCCACTATTGATGTTGCTCAACGAGTTGTGGTGGAGTTCCACTTGGATAATATGTTGAAGGTTGGTGGAACTGCCTTAGGTTACCTTAGGGATAAGGTAACCATCAAGGTGCTTGCTGTTTATTAAGTTGTGGGTTAAGTGCATATACCCTAGACTCTTGTAGATGTGAGATCACTAGGCAACATCTCTTAAGATGGTCATATTGGCATATCTCACATCCACCATCATTGTCCATGTCTAAATCCACAACCTCTTTTGTGATGGCCATTTTGCCCTTACCCTTGTTACGTGCATTGTCCACTTCTCTCTTTTTCTTTTTGTCATGGTCACTACCTCGCTCCCTAGACTCCTCTACAATTTTAAGAACAGTTTCAAACCTACTATCTAGGGAGTCCCACATTTGGTCTACCTTTGCCGATACTTCTATTATTAACTTTTGGAGCGACAAAGTTTTCCTATTCACCATCTCTTCGAGTGTTGACTCTTCTTCCTCCTCATAAAATCTCACTCCCATTTTTTGGAGGGAAGGATCTCGATTGTACTCTTTCGCACTCTCTCTCTTTCGTAGCTCACCTTCTTCCTTGGCTACTTGCTCTAGAAATCTATGAATTTGATGAGACCTAAGCTTTGATAATCTTCCTTGGGCATACGTCCCAAGGGTTCTCCTTGTTTCATGCCTAAGTCCATCCACAAGATGGCATAGATGATCCCACTACGAATAACCATGGCTAGGGTAACGATGTAACAATGCGTAATAGCGACCCATGGTAGCATCCAAGGGTTCATGATTTCCTTGCTTCCATCCTTAGATTTGCTTTCACAAGTTAGACACTCGAGAGTACGTTTGGTACTTATCATTGAACAATTCTAACATTGTACTCCACCTTTGGATGAATTTTGGTTCTAAGAACTGGTACCAGCTTTCAGCTTCTTTCACTAGTGTCCTTGGGAACAACTTCAATTTTAGCCATTCGTTCTCTATGTTTTGCAAGGCACATGCATTGTGGAATTCTTGTAAATGATTTTGAGGATCAGCATTATATCCCCCTTCAAATCATGGGATGTTGTTCATGTCTAACCTCTTGATCCTACTATCCTTTTGGTGCCTTGTTAGAACTCTTACGACCTTCATTATATCTAGCATGCTTCTGGTTGTGAGTAGGGGTTATTCGTTATCATCTCGTTCATAACATCTATGGTGTCTACACGGTTCCCTACTTTCCCTTCTTCTATGCCTTGATTCCTTAGAGTGCCCTCGTCTTCGTTCTTGACTGTCTCGTCGATGTTTTTCACTTTGTTTTCCTTTATCCTCACAATTGGGTTTCTTATGACTGCATCCCAACACTAAAGGAGAGGGTGAAGGTGATGATGAAGGTGAAGAAGAAAGAGAACCATCACTGTGATGGTGTTTTCTACCTTCTCTTTAGTGGTCTCGGCCTCGATTGTGATCATGATCAAAATGTTCATCCTTATTGTGTGTTTGTGTTAGCTCGTTGAACAATTAAGGATATGGATGATTTCCTATGTTCTACGCAACTCACAAACAATTAAGTCCCCAACAACAGCCCCAATGATGAGTGGTGAGGTACCCCTACACTCAACCATATAAATATGAGCATTTCATGCTCGATCCAATCGAACGCCAAGGAGTAAGTGCTTACACGCCTTAATGGAACAGTCAGGGTTAATCAATCATTGTCTTCCCAAACTTATGTGTATTGTCACAATTGTATGGTTAAGTAAGGTTGAGGTATATGATTTTTATAGCTTTATGCCTTTTTATGTCTTTTTATGTCTTCTGCTAATAATAGTTACCTTAATCTGGTTCCTCTTATTTCACCAAATCTAGCAGAACCCTTTTATCTCAGATATGTGATGGAATCATAAATGACAGACTGATTCAGCATCGCTTGGCAAACATAGTAACAAACTAAATTCAATTCAATATTAGTGAGATCTCATCTTTTAAAATTTTGAATAGCATCATAAAGACATTGCTTTGTTAGTTTGTGAGTTTGGGGTGCTCCGTCACCAACAAATTCATGCCCTGAACCAATCAAACGGGTTTTCTACAACCTGCAAGATATTTCACCTTGGTTTTGTTTTACCTTTTTTTTGTTTTTGTTTTTTAAACTAAATTAAATACCTTTCGTCTTGCTTGACTTGGATTACATACGAAGGTTGGTGGAACTTTTGTTCAAGTAGTTTAAACCCCCTCCATTTTTTTTGACATTTGAAAAGGATTTTATCATTGGTTGCAATTTGTTTCTAACAATCTTTAAAATGAAAAAGGTCCTTGGTTGATTTCTAATTCATTAATTTTTGCTCCTACTTTTTACCTCGGCTTTTCCCTTCTCTTTATTCCATTGTGATTCTAGTGCTTTTATTGACATTTTAATATTTCCCAAGGGTCTAAGGATGTAATAAAGTTTCATGAAAAAGCAACTTCTTATCTAACAAAACAATGAAGTAACCACTTAGCCACTTATCATTAGCAAAGGGGATGGAGGTGGCTTTAGATAGTTTCATTTTTCCATATCCATTTTACTTAGCAAAATGTGTTTAAAATCATTTTCAATTTAAACAAATAATGAAGGGGGTTGATGAAACCTAAAACAATTTGGCTATATGTGACACTAAGACATATAAGCTAGAAGAATTATAAAGGAGTATAATGATATCTTAAGTATAATTGAAACTATTAGCAAATTGTTGGTCTTCTCGTTCTTCTCAAGCATATAGAATCTATGTCCACACTATTTAAAAGAGCAGAATTTCTCTCAGTGGTTTGTTGATCTTGTGGGTTTCTAGTGAAGTTTTTGCAACATAATTTTTTTTGGTGAGGAATGATTTAAAGATGAAAAATATTAATGTCTCTCAAATCATAGAGACTATAAAGAATTCTGAAATTTTCAATTTTGTTTTTCTTAATGATTTATATGAATCCCTATCAAAAGATATGACTTCATGATACATATCTCTATAGATTATTGGTTTTACACCAATGATTTAGGCTATCCTTAAATATTGTCGAATTAATGTTTTGCATGCTCGGTATTTTTAAAAATCCTTTATGCTTGTTGAACTAGCAAATTTTGGAATGGTTGAAAAATCATTAAATCTTAAAGTTTTTATCAATCAATGAAATACTTTTATTGCTTGGGAATGGAAAGTGAATTTTGATCCATATTCTTATGACTATTCTAAAATTCCTTGCTGGATTGAATTAGAAAATCTTCTTCTTAATTTTTTAAAGTGTTGAAAGTGAAATTGTTGGCAACATTGGTATAATCCTAAAGACAGAGTCAAAAACATTACTAGATGGTGTGTAGGACATGTTATTTTGTAGAGATTGATTTTCAGCAAAAGAAGAGAGAATTAAAACTCAAAGTCAATAATAACTGTTTTTCCCAAAAAATTACATATTATAATTTATGATAATGTTGCAACTATTGTCATCATGAAGGCCATGTGATAAATCATCATATGTTAAGTAGCTATGTCGACACATGCTTGGATGCATTGGTGCATATGCGTCGATACGAATTCCTCCTAAGCCTATATATATGTGCATACCCTTTACATTAGGAAGTATTTTGGTACCATTTATAGTGAAGCACTTGCATTTGCTTTTCATAGACCCTCTGAGTGCCTACAACATGGATTGAGTTGATTGTATGGAATTTTATTCAAGTGCATAATGTACATGGACATCTCTGCATGACAATAATAAAATCAAAATTAATTCTTTCCATTGCAGCACTTAGATTAACATTTAGTTTATTTTCAAGCACTTTGCTTTAAATGTATTTTATTTTCTTGAACTTAGAAATTTAATATTTTATTCTATAATAGCGTAAGTACGACCACTTTGAGCATAATATATTAATGCTTAGTGATCCAAGTAGTGAACACTTGGTACACCTAGCAATATACACTTGGTAATAAAGTAGTGTTAGTATAGGTTCATGATGTGGACAAAAAGTGGAAACAAATGCTTTGCACTTAGGAAGGCTTAGAAGTAGTCTTCATTCTATAGTTAGTTAGAATTTAAAACTTTAATCACTTTATCAATTTAATATTTTAATGATAAAAATAATAATAACAAACACATAAGCATATCAAGCCTCAATCATACTTAACCATACATGATTGGAAAGAAAATGACTAGTACCATCATACTTAATCATCTAGGATACTAGTCACTTGAAGGTTCTATGAAATTCAACCAGATCATGCGTACACACTTGTGATTTGTATGGTTGGGCATAGGAAACACTCACTGCTCAGCATTGTGCGCTAAATGTTTTAAATAACTAAATCATACAAGGTCATTGTAGAAAGATAATGAACCACCATTAGAAAATATAATAATATGTTATTTCAAGACACACTATAAGAAAAACTAAAAAATGTCTTCTTCTTGTTGGGCTGATTCCCCACCTACTGATGATCCTACCACACAACATGATAGAATAAAGAAAAATGTAAATAAAGTACCCTAACAACTCAAGGTTGTCTGTACTCATCTGAATCCTTACTATTTAGACTTCACTTTCATCCTTCACTAGGATGAACAATTGTGGCGAAGAGACCTAGAGGAAAACATTGTGTTGTCACCTAATCATGCCATTTCATCAATATTCATGAGAATATTAATAAATCTAGGACTCGAACTAGCAACCCTAGAGTACCAAATGGTAGATCATCTCTTTAGAGATTATCAAACTATGGAGGCCCAACTTTAAAAAGACAAACTCATAAAGACCCATCATGAAGCCTCCAAAGGAAAGAGGATTTAGATCATACTAACATCATAATCAAATAAGGAAAACACTAAATACCCATCATGATGATCTTAATGTTAAGATCTTCCTTCCTTCAGTGAGGATAATAGAGCTCATCAATGGCTAAGTTCAACCTTGACAAGTGATCAAAATAAGGGGAGAGTTGGACCTAGAACTAGGAAAACCTCAAGGCCAAGGTCTTCTAGTCATCAAGCAAGAGAACAACCAAGGGATCAAAGAAGAAAAGCAAGTTGACATTACTCTCCTAGCTTTGCATCTACACCATCCACTTCATTGTCTAGCTCTAACAAGGAAGAACATGACCAAGATTGAAGGGAGAATGATTGAAGGTGGGGTGAAGATGATAGAAGACCCCATCATAGAGATGGGAGAGGGGAACATGGACAACAACAAGATGAAGAGGAACATCATAAAAAAGAATATGTAGTAGGCCACATCATAGAAGATATGGCCATGATAGGGGCCATAATGAATGAGATGACTATGATGAACCACTACTTTCTATAAGAAGTATGATCAACATCTATGAGGTAGTTCACATTTCCACTAGCCATCAAAGGAAAATCCATATTAAACAACTTATTATGAACAACATCTGTAAATTTGAAGGAGGTTACAATGCTAATTTGCAGCACCATTTGCAAGCCTTCCATGATTGTTGTGCCTTGTAGAACATTAAAAATGACTAGCATAAGCTCAAGTTATTCCATAAGACACTCATAAAAGAAGCTAAAAATTGGTATTGGTCCTTAGAATTGGAATTTATTTATAAATGAAATATGATGGTAGAGTTGTTCAATGAAAAATATTAGACATACTCTAGGGTGTTCAATTTGAGGAGGCATATTCAAGAATGGAACTAGCAAGGTAACCATGAATCCCTTGATGTGGCTTTGGCAAGATACTATTCATTACTACAATGATGTCCAGGTCATAGTTTCTCTTAGAGGAAGTTAAACACCACAAAATTTCAGGCCACAACTTCTCAACTAAAAATTTGGCTAAGTCTCAGAATGATGACACTTCTTGCAAATTTTTCTAAGTGTTGGGACTATGCTCTCCATTGCAGTAGAGCGTAGTCAGCTTCAACGACTAGTTTTTTGCACATGTTGGCTAAGTGTCTGAACAAGGTCACTTGGTGCAAATTTTTCTAAGTATTGGGACTACACTCTCCACTACTAGGACTACGTTCCAAAGCATAGTCAGTGTAGTCAACACAAAACAACTAGTTTTGCAAGATTTTTCTAAGTGTTAGAACGATGACACTTACTACAAAATTTTTCTAAGTGTTGGTACTACACTCTTCACTACTGGGACTACGCTTTAGAGCGTAGTCAGTGTAGTTAACATGAAAGCACTAGTTTTGGCATATTTTTCCTAATTGTTGGGACTATGCTTGGGAGTGTAGTTAAGTGTATATAGTTTGAAAGCTTAGTTTTTGTAAGATTTTTCCAAGTGCTAGGACTATGCTCTCCACTGTTGGGACTATGCTCTAGAGCGTAGTCAGCATGGATGCGTAGTTTTTGTAGAATTTTCTAATTGTTGGAACTACGCTCTAGAACATAGTTAGAGCATAGTCAATTCAGAAGTTAGATTTTTGCAATAATATCTCTCTAAGTGTTGAGACTATGCTTATCCCTAGTTGGGAGTGTAGTCAACCTCCCCTAGAGCATAATCAGCACTTAGCCACATTTTGCCAAAATTTGCCTAAGTCTTGGACTATGCTCTCATCCAGTTTAGAGTGTGGTCAAGCGTAGATGGTAAGAACAACCTCCAAAGGCCTACATAATGCAACACCAACATTCGCATTAGCTCCAACACACCTCGAGTAGTAGCATTTATCTTTTTTGCATCCCCCTTCTCTCCAAAATTGTAACTACGCTTAACATCACTTCCCATAGTGGACATCAAAGTCCCAATGTGTAGTCTCCAAAATTTGCATTTTTTGGCATTTTCTTTGGTACATTGCAGTGTCCTTAGCACTCACACATGCAGTTGGTAGCATAGTCATAGTCTCTCACCCTTGTAGAGTTAGTTAGAGCAAAACACATGACAACATTGCTTACTTCAGTGGAGAGCGTAGTTGGGACAAATGTAGTCCTAACTACCTCACAACATAGTCTCAACTACCATAATGCCACGTGGTGCTCGATCCACATTTTGAACTAACCATAGCCCTATAAACACCCTTGCGCCCTAATGTTTTAGGGGTTGGCAAGTTTGGCATTTTAGCATTTTGGCATTTGACACTTAGCATTTTGGGTGAACAAGACCCAAAGGCACCAACAAAGAGGTAGAGTTGCATTCCACAACCCACTATAGCCCCACCATAGCCCTGTAGGATACCATAGCCCATGGTACACCATGGCAATCAACTTGACAGGCACAAACACCACAACGAGCACCAAACTTCATGGTTTGACACCACCAAGACTGTGACTATGCTCTCCACTATGGCTATTGTACATTGCATACTTTCTAAACCTCTTTTGGAGCTAACTAAGCTCTACCCCATTTGGGATGGTGTTTTGTTTCTCTCTCCTACATTTTCTATGTTTTTTTTACATTTTTCACATTTTTCAAGCATTGTCACGTTGTAACTATGCTTAGGTGCTGGTCTCTACAAGTTGGCACCCTTGTTTTGGCCAAAATCCTTAACTATTCTCACCCCCATTTCGTGACTATGCTCTACACTTGGCATTGCAAAACACCACTAGAACACTTATAATTGTTTCATGTCATTTACATTCGCATCTCAGCTAACCACGCCATCCCCAGTTGCATCCACTACCCTGATTACAACTGACAAAGTCCCTATTTGGTTAACAAGACTGTTCAGGTTACTCTACCTCTATTTCTTGAAGGCCCTTGCATAGAAGCAGGGTTAGGCTATGCATCCACAAACCCCTTAGTGATTCTAGCCATCAATGTTTTTGGTCATTACAATTTTTGGGGCTAAAAGGAGGGCCGTGCCATTTCCTTTTCATCCTACATCATGGTTGTCTTTGCGTGCTCCTATGCCCCCATTGGTATAGATTGGACCCCATTGTTGGTCCCCCTAGGACCCTACATAGCAACCCAAATCACATTGCTCTTCACTATTTTTTCCAAGTCTTCATTCTCTAAGCGTAGAGAGCATAGTTGGTGTAGAGCGTAGTTAGCTCTCAACATAGAGAGTGTAGTCTCCATACTTAGCCATTTTTCTACAGTTTCAACACTCCCCCATTTTTTCATAGTTTCCATACTTAGCCATTATTTTACAATTTCAACACTTGGCCATTTTTTCATAGTTTTTGTACTTAGCCATTTTTCCACAATTTCAATACTTATCAATTTTTTTGCAGTTTTCATACTTAACCATTTTTTCATAGTTTTCATACTTAGCCATTTTTCTATAGTTTTCAGACTTAGTCAATTTTCTACAATTTTCAGAGTTAGCCATTTTTTGCAAACAACAACTCTTACAACCTAATTTGTGAACATGGATCCAGATCAGCCTTCCACGTCAATGTCTAACACACTTGACATCATCATCCACCCAGAGCATGCCACACTCAACCAAAAATAATATAACTTTGTTTGTGCAAAGATCCAAGCAAGGTTACCCATGGATCACCTTAACATAGAGGCAAAATAGGACTTGGAATGAGTCCACCAAGATGGATGAGAGCACATCGCTTCTTTGTTCAACATAATCCCACTCATGGAGTCCTATCATCAGTTGTTGTCCCAACTCATTTGTGCAAATGAGCACAATGTAGGGACCACCTATGAGAAAGCCTCATTGGAGGAAGAAGACAAGTTTGAGGCCTGCTATGAACATGATAGCCCCCTTTATACCATCTTTCAACAACCACTCCCTAGTACGACCCCTCCTCCATTTACCTTGCCCTTCACGGCATCCTCTCAACTCACTCAACCATCCTTGATGACAACAAACGTGCATGCCCAACCGTCCACTCATGCAGGGGCCACCTCCCAACCCCAAACGATTTAGGCATCCTATGTCCTGCTTATTTCATCGATGCCCTCGACGTTAATCCAACCCATGTGCGCATGGCCTGCCTCAAAAATCATGTCCATAACATAGCCATCACACTAACCACATTACATGGCTTCATAACCAACAATCCATCCTTGCATTGTGCAACCAATACAAGCCCAACCAATGCAACTAACTGGCACATCTCCAAGCTTGGATCAAGTGTTCTAGCTAATCCAAGGTTTGATGGAGGAGATCAACTAGCTCAAGGTCACCTCCTTCAAAACCATCAAGCTGGTGGACTTTTATTAGGACAACCCTATAAGTCCTATGGTCCCATCCCTAACTCTGCTAATTAGGGTCCCACTGCCTTGACTCACCAACTGCAATGGTGAAGGGACCCCAACATGCACTTGGTCACATTCAGGTCTGAGTGCCTACTCCTACAAGCATGGCCACAGGCCATCTTGTGCATCTTCCCCATGTCATTAACTGGTAAAGCCCTAGACTGGTACTGCACGCTACCTAGGGCCTCAATCTCCTCTTTAGAGGATCTTCTAAGCTAGTTTGTGATGCATTTCAGGTACAACCTCAAGCCTAAAGCAAGCCTTGACCAGCTCATGTAGGTCAAGCAGGGGTCCCTAGAGCCCGTGCCCAAATTTGTTCAATGCTGGAGTGCCTTGTTGCAACAAATACAATAGCCAATTGTAGAGACTCACCTCTTGGCCATCTTCAAGGGTGTAGTTAATGACTTTATCAAGTCAAAACTATACTACTTGACCTCAAAGTCTCTTAGCCAAGCCTTTGCTCAAATGAAGAGCATAGAAGAGGTAGCGCAAGCTAGCAACGACTTGACCTACTTGACCTACAAAAACTAGCATGCAAAAAGTTAAAATGCAATAATGGCAATGGTAGCCACACTTCAATGTTTGTCCAATCTTTTTGTGACTTTGTCATTTTGTATGTATCCACTTGAATAAAATTTTGTAATGTGGCACTTGGAGTCAGTCAATAGTTAGCATGAGTTAATAATCCCATCATTCCCAATTTATTATAAAGAAAGTTCGATCCTATGTTGTTAACTTGAGGATGAGTTTTTACTCAATCATGGGGGTATGATGAAGCATCGGTTGGCTACATTGATGTGGTCATGTTGAGGAAAATGCCTCAATGTAGATGCCTTGATGCATGTTGTCACATCTATTGGCTGCGTTAATGAAGCCATGTCAAGGTAGATGCCTTGATGCATGTCATTACATCTATTTGAATAAAAAGTTAATTTTTGTCAACTCCGATATTGAGGGCTAGGATGCGATGTTAGGTATTTGATATTGTGAGATGTGTGCCAGCCTATAAATATAGTGCTTAGGGACATGGTTTGAACATAAATTAGTCAATAGAGTAATCGAACTCTTGTAGTTTTATTCCATAATCTTAGAGAATAGTCAGTGAGCACTTGCAATGTGGATCTGAGTTAGTTGTATGGTGTGCTATTTGAGTGGAAATGTACCTAGACATATTCCATGAATGACAATAAGATCGAGATTGATTCTTATTCATTGCAGCACTTTGACTTAGATTAAATTTACTTTTAATGCAATTTATATTCCATGCACTTAGTTAATATTTACATTTCCATGCACATTAATGAATTGGTGGAATGAGCACAACTAGATTCAAGCATAAACACGTATTCACTTGGTAATCATAATAGCATTATTGTTTGGTTTACCCAGTAGCGTAGCTATTGGTAATCTCAATGGTGGATGCATGGGCTTAGGACATGTACAGTAAGGTGGGAATGAACACTCATCATCCATAGGCTAGTTTAGACTTTACTTTCCATTGTTAATTAGATTAAATAATTAATTTCTTTATTATCATTAGGAGTAGCTTAAGGTTGAGCAACATTAAGAATCATATGTCTCACTTTGGACTAAATCATATGTGACAAAGCAATCACTAGTCCAAGTGGGAAGACAACAAACTATGATCAAGGCATAACAATCTAGATGCACAACTAGTCTCATCCATGGAATTCAATTGGATTGTGTGTGAACACTTGTGATTCATATGGTTGGGCATAGGGGTACCTCATCACTCATCAATTGTGTTGATTATGATGTATTTGAGAGTCATGTTGTGTATGCTAGAAGCAATGTGACTTTTGATGCATTTATTAGTATGTGTATGTTTAATGATGGTAAGGTGTTGAATTTTGCATGTGATGATGATGGCTATTAAGGTAGTCATTGTAAAAATGTTATTATTGATATTAGTAAGGACATTGATAACGATTTATTTTTTAGAATCTACAAATGTTTTCCACTAATTATAGTAGTAACAAAATTGTGAAGTGTGTTAATGAACTCAATTATCTTGGCTATGATATGGATGAGAAGCATGAAGGAAATTTAGATGGTTGTGATATTGATGGTAGAGGAAGGTTAAGCGAGAAACTTCAAACACCAAGAAGAAGAAGGTGAAGAAGATGAAAAAGAAGGAAAGAAAGAATGTTTGGTTGAGAAGATCTAATCCTTTTGTATTTTCTTATTTTTCATTTGTTATCAATCATGAGGAAAACATATGGGATTTGATGCTCTCAAGATAGAAGCATGGTGGAGCTTTTGATGGCAAAGACCTAAACATTTCTCCTCTACTATAATGCTTCTTTATTGGTGTGTGTATGTGCACAAAATTGTACCAATTTTTGTAAGTGCATGGATTGGATTATATGTATATTAGTATTGGATGATGAAGATAAGCATTTGTGAGCTCTAACCATTCCATTTATATTATGATTTTTATGCATGTGTGTTGTTGGCCTAAGTGAGGGAGCATTTGTCATCCCAAGTGTAAGGGCCTCTTATGTGGGAGTCAATAGTCATTTTAAGGGAAAGGAAGATGGTGAGAATATTAACCTACCTATTTGATGTAAATTGTACTCTTAATGTGTTTAGGGGTCATTAGGAATCTTTGGTATTAATTTGGGATAAGTTGGATGTCATTTGGATGAATTTTATATTTTGGATAGGCTACTACTAGGGACCACTGATCACAACCACTCACAATTTGAGGATTACTAGCTTATGCTACTCACAACATCTCAAAGTTTGAAGAAAATTTACTTTTGGAAAGTCTTAGATAATTTACCAGTGCGAGAAATGTGAGTTATGGCTTATTTGCAATGGGGAACTACTAGGAAGATGCGAATTGCAATTTGGCCATAGTTGGAATTTAAAATATGTATATGTTTTAAATTGTTGGCTCATGCTAATTATTGGCTAGTTGTAGTTTAAGACTGCTATCTCATGCTAGTAATAGAAGCTTGCAATCTAGAAATTTTCATTTTTTAAAGAAGATACACACATAGAAAGGAAACCAAATAGTTGGGAAGGAAGCCCAACCATTAAGAAAAGCTTATAAAAGGCATAAGAATATAAATTGTGATGTGTGTTATGATTTTTTGCTATGTCTTGCATTGAAAGAAAGAATGTAGATGCAAGAGATGTGTCGTATGATAAGTGAGATAATTGTGAAGTTCGATTGTGAGCATTTGTGTCTCTTAGGTTGTAAGAGTAGGTGATTATCTTGGGTTTTATTCCATTCCTTGGATGTTGCTTACTTTTAAGCATTTGTACTCTAATTTGACATGAATAAAGAAATTTGTTCTTTTTTTATTGAAGCTTTGAGTCCTTGAGCTCTTCAATTCCTTGAATTTTTAAGGCAAATTGGGTTTGAATCAAGTATGAGTATCAAGTTCCTTGTTAGATTGGTATTAAAGAGGTATTAAAGAGAGGTATCCTATGCTAAGTGAGGTTATTGTAAAATTAATTATGAGCACCAGGATATCTTGGATTATGAGAATGAGTAGTTATCTTGGATTTTGTTTGTGTTTTTTTGGTGTTTTTTGCTTCTAAGCATTGATACTCTAAATTGACATGAATAAAGAAGTTCTTCCAAATCCTTGTTATGTGTTGTTTTTAGCATTGTACTCTAATTATAGCATTGGATAAAGAAGTTTGTTTTCTTTCTTGTTCCTTCTTTGAGTCTTTGGATTCCTAATTAAGAAGTTTCCAAGGCAAATTGAAGTGCTTTGAGAGATGTCCTTATCAATTTTAGTCATTGCATTCATTCTTTTGCTAGTAAGATGATTCAGATAAAATTACTATTGAGTCAATATCTTTCACAAAAGAATATTATGAAGGATCTAGGTTGTATGTTATGTTCTTTGATAATAGAAAATGCTAATCATCTTTTTATAAATTATTTATTTGTTTATTAAGAATATTTGGAATGAGTTCAATTATAGTGATCATAGGCCATCATCTATAGTTAATTTTGTTAATGATTTTTTGCTAGCTTGGCAACAACATCATCATAGAGGATGACAAGGTGTGGATAACACTTGCATGGCTTATTTAGTTTGTGGTATGGTAGTGATGAATAGTAATTAATGTGATTTAATACAATAATGCATGTCTAATATTGTAGCTTGTTTGGTAAGATTGTTGATATGAGATCTCCATGGGTGATTTAACTATAAATACCCCTTAACTTTGACATTAATGATATTCATTAATGTAGTAGTAGCAGAACACTTGTATTTTATTTTCTTGAATTCCAAAAGCAATCAACAAGTTTTCATAACATGAATTGAGTTAGTTATTAGGAGTCTTATTCAAATGACTTGTACCTTAACACAAGCCATGAAAGGCAATAAGATCAAGATTGATTTCACTTCATTGTAGCACTTTGACTTAGAATAGATTTACTCTCCAACATTTACTTTCTATGTTATTTACTTTCCCATGCACTCATGTAGTAACTTGGTAGAATGAGTTCAATTGATTTCAAATATAAACACATTATTGTTTGCTAATTCCAATAGTGCTATCACTTTGTACACCCACCAACACACATTTTGTAATCCCAATAGTGATTACATAGGTTTAGGATGTATCTAGCAAGTCAAGAACAGAAGCTTATTACCCATATGCTAGATTAGAGTTCAATTCCTTGTTCATTAGTTAATTAAATAAATTCTTATTTTTTTATTTTTATAATTAGTTAAATTCAATACTATACAATATCATAATCATGTGCCTCACTTAGACTAAACCATATACTATAAAACCACTACTAGTCTAAGTGGAAAAGCAACGATCAATGATTTACTGAGTAGCTTCCTAGGCAAATATGCCCATACCATCCATGGGTTATGAGATGATCTACCACAACACTTATATATCGTATGGTGGAGCATTAGGCATACTTGCTGCTCATTAGGTAGGAATGAAATTCTGAAGTTTTTGATAGAGGTCATAAAAAGCTATACATCAATGTGGGTTAATGCTTTAAAATTCGAAGAAATTATAATTAGAATTTGATTGCTAGTTTATATGTTATTTTGTTTATTCTTCCTTTGATGAGCAATTGGGTATTCTAACATTTAGCCATACAAGTCACAAGTGTTCAGGAGTGACCTGATCGTAGTTTGTGGATGGACAATGTAAATTTACTAGTGGTTGATGTTTTGTTCATGATCGTTGTCTTTTCACGTTGAGTTAGTGAAGTTCAAGTTATATGGTTTAACTCTTAATGAGGTATATGATATGATGTTATTGGTAACCCAAATTAATGCTAAGTACTGTCATGGTGAAAATGTATGTGAATACTAAGCCTAAGTGTGACAGAAATATAAATCTAATCTAGCCTATGACAGTAAGTATTTGTTCCTAGCTTGCCATACACATCATGTGCTAATGTAACTATCACTAGGGTTACCAAGTGAATTCACTACTGAGCAAATCAAGTGAAGTCACTGCTAGATTACTAAACAGTTACACGTTTCGCTCAAAACCAATTGTACTTATACTGCCTTACTAAAAGATATTGGAAAAGTAAAATGTTTGGAAAATGTAAAAGACTTAATAAAAGTAAACATGTTTAAAAGCAAAGTAGAGTTAAACTAAGTGAGATGCTACAATGGTAAGAAATAATCTTGATTTTTATTACCAGTCATGAATTGTGTCTAGGAACAATCCACTCAAATAAAGATTCTGTATAATTATTTAATCACCACACTCCAGCCATTTACTCGAACTCTAAGTCTAAGTTATGGAAACAAATTGCAAGAATCTAGCTAAGTGTTGGCAAAAATTGTTCGTTTCGACATGATGGTGAATTGGTATTTATAGACATGACCATGGCCCACTACATTGCATCTACAATGATGTATGTAGAGTTATGATATCGTAGATACAATATCGTAGCTAACTGACACAAAGGTGTTAGCATCCTTCAATGAAATTTTATTTCTATAACTTTGGCCACCATCATAAGTTTGAAGACATCATTAAATAATAAAAATATATATAGGATTTTGGGATCAAACCTATAACTAGACATCACAAATAACACTCTGTAGCTAGTGAACTTTGTCTGGCTTGTAGGTGTGTGATTTTATTCCTAACTTATAAATAAAATTAAAACAACATTATTCAAAATAATGCTTCTAGAAATAATTAGTTGAAGCTATTCATCATCTCTAAGAGCATGTTTGGTTGTATGATTCTCTAGGTGCCATTCACAAAGTCCCCCTATTATATTTTAAAAATTGTTTGGTTTCACTTCATTTTATAAAGGCTTATTGAGATTTATGTTAGGCTCACCATTTCTTTTGTATTTTTTAAAAAAATTTATTTAGATTCCACAAATAAAAATGTAATATGCTTGGATTCATAAATATGTAAACTTAGCATCTCTAGCAATTCAACAACTTTTAATTTATCAAACCAAATATGCTCTAAATGATACCCCTTTACACAACACAGATGACACTTTTATCGGAATCTTATCATAATAAGACATGGCTGGGAAACAAAAGGTACAAAAATTCCTTGCTTATTTTAAAAGGCTATGGAAACTACTCATGACCACTTTTACAAGGAGGGATTGAAACATGTTTCCGATTTGCTATCTACTGCAAGCTTTGAATTGAGAAGAACATCACATTGTCACCTCTAGATCTCTAGAGACCTCCAGAGACTATTTGATTTGGTGGCTTTATATTTTGAATGACCCCAGCTCTCATTTCAAGAAATGTTTGCACTAGGATCATGTGTAATTTGATATATTAGAAAATGAGTGCATGCATAATTAGTTGAAGCCTTTGCTAATGATCAAAGCATTTGATATCTTATTTTGTTGATCAAAACATTTGAGATTTCTTTTTAAAACTTTTTTATTTTCCCTCTCCCTCTTAGGTTTTGTTGTGTGTAACAGGATTGAATTTTGATAGATTATTTTCGTGCCACATATAGCTCTCATGTTTTTTAATAGATTATATTTCTTTCGTTAATAACAAGCCATAGATTATATTTCTTTCGTTAATAACAAGCCAGAATGTATGGAAGGGAATGCTTTCAAAATGACGCTTTCCTCCATTTCAAATTTTGATGAAAATTAGAGACTTCGTTGTTTTGTCAAAATTTGAGGAAAATTAGAGACTTCGTTGTTTAAAACAAAATGATAGTCTTAGAAGTATCATAAGGTGGGAGCCTCTTCATTGAAGAAATTCAGTCAGTTTGCTTTGTTAATTGAAACATTTTTAGATATATCAACTGTTGTATATTTCTTTAAAATTTTTTGAATATATTATGTTTGCTATATGTATGAGAGTATTTTAAATTAAATTATTATTTCAGTTCTAATACCTTAATTAAAGCATCATGATATTCCTTTGTGAATTCTTTTAAATTATCAAATTATCATTAAGCCTAATACTTTAAGTTAAATTGAAAAATCCCCTTAATATAAAAGATATTTGCTGCAAAGCCCAAGTAAAATCTGTTTTAAAATTCCTTAATGCACCAGATACCTTCAAGGGGATTAAATTTATGTTAAATTGAAACATTCCCTCAATATAAAAGATATTTTCTGTGGAGCTCATATTTTCTCTTATTAAGTAAAATCTGTTTTAAAATTCGTTGATGCAATGAATACTTTGAAGCACAGATAAAACATATTTTAAAAAGAGGTTTTAGGTTCCAAGTTCCATATTTTCTCTTTTCTCTTATGAAGTAAAATTTGTTTTAAAATTCCTTGATGCAATGGATACTTAGTAGCGTTGTAATGAAAGGTGGAACCAGATTCTTATGATAGAAAGGGATTAAAGCTCCAAAATTTTTAAGAAAAATTAAAGTGATCAACTTTAATCTCCAAAAAATTCCTTGATGCAATGGGTCTTTTTAAGAAGGGATAAAACACTCCCTTCTCCCAAATAAAAGAGAAAATTAAAGTTCTGTTCTCTGGAGATGCAGGGAATCGAACCCTTCGAACCCTGTGCCTCTCGCATGCAAAGCGAGCGCTCTACCATATGAGCTACATCCCCAAGACGTTGATTAGGAACTAATCATTTATTAAAAACGTAGTTCCAAATAATTCAGGAAAAAAATTTCTTGCATGTCCATGATTGGGAAAGAACCGAGTTTACAATTTTTGTTAATACTCGATAATTGGCAAATCACCGAATTCCGTAAAACCGGAAGACCAGCTGCAACTT
The DNA here is from genome assembly GCA_015680685.1 of Gnetum montanum. Classification (NCBI taxonomy): domain Eukaryota; kingdom Viridiplantae; phylum Streptophyta; class Gnetopsida; order Gnetales; family Gnetaceae; genus Gnetum; species Gnetum montanum. The sequence goes on from MNCI01026832.1 coordinate 2,113,238, forward strand.
TAGTAAAAAGTCTTCAAGATAAATAAATATTTTTAAAACATGCAACGTTCAGGCTACGAAATTAGCCCGTCCTTTTCTTAAGGTTTATCTTATTAATTCTGAATAATCAACACCTCCAAATTATAGCTTTTCATTGTTACCTTTATGCTATCCACCGTAGCTCCTACTTAAACACTTTACTCGATGGTTGTTTATTGAATTGATTATTATTCTTACCTTCTCTATCCTGGTTTGCTTCCTTGCTAGTTACTTGAAGATCTGTTTTGGACGATATAAATCGTCTTTTTTCACGAAAAATTGCGTGGCAACTTCTCACGCCAAATAGAGAATCAGTGTTCAAATTGAAACATTCCCTTAATATAAAAAATATTGCTAGCCCAGATTTGTTTCTTTTTACATCCAATCTGTTTTAAAAGTCATTGGTACAACGGATACTTTAAGGCAGAGATTTATTTTGTTTGCAAAATCTGCAGAAATTGAGTATTCTTAGAATTTATTGCTGTCATGTGTGACCCATTTTTCAGAAAATTTGCTTCGAGCATAATCACAGTTATGGGACAGACAAAAAAGTCAGAAAATTTGCTTCGAGCATAATCACACAGTTATGGGACAGACAAAAAAGTCAAATTTATTGAGTATAGAATTGCAAGAGATAACATCTCTGGAGATGCAGCGAATCGAACCCTGTGCCTCTTGCATGCGAAGCGAGCGCTCTACCATATGAGCTACATCCCCTGAATGTGAAAAACAAGTTCATTTTTGCTTTCACAAAGATTTTATTTGATTAAAATTACCACGGTTCGAAATAATTTTTCTTTATTTGTGTCTCTTAAAAATGGAAAAGTATTTAAATACATGCAACGGTCACGCTACAAAATTTCCCTGTAGCGAGCTCATGGTTACCTAAAATCATGAAACACCTCCAAATTGTAGTTATTTTTATGTTAACCATGTTAAAACATCCGCAAAGACATGTTTATTCGAAGATGTGTACTTGTCAGGTTGCAAGGTAGAAATTCGTCAAGCACAGCAGATTTAGGCCAGTAATTAGATGACTTAATCAATGGAATTACTACTTTGCGGTAATAACTACCTTGATGTCCACCAACTTGCCCCAGTTTCTGTTGGGAAAACTACAAAAACAGTGGAGAATAAGAGATAAAAAGAGAAAAACAGAACACACAACATGTGGTAAAATGCTTCAATGTAAAGGAAAACATTCAAGGGCAAGGTAAAAGAATTTTATTTACGATGAATTAGTCAGTACAAAGCTTTTCTCACTCTCTGTAATTGTACATAACAAGCTCTGATCGCACAGTCTTCACTGATTTTCTGATGCTCAACTTTAGTGATGCCTAGATTACAAGTAAAAAACAGAATACAAGTTACTTTCGGTACTTACCCATATTACAAGTAAAAGAAAGTACAAGTTACATCGAGTTAAATAGCAACTAAATTTTATGTTCACCAAAAAATTAGAATTCTCAGAAACCAAAAAGAAGAAACATCAATTCTCAAAAGTAGAAAAGGGAAGGAAAAAAAAAACACAAGATTACGTCTTGTCAACTCAACAATCTCCACTTTGACTTTGCAAAAAAAAAAAAAAAAAAAAAAAAAAAAAAAAAAAAAGAAAAGAAAAGAAAGAAAAGAAAAAACATTTCATGACCTTTCTTGCAAGACTAAGAAGTCCAAGTACCATTTGAACTTCAATAATATTGACTTCGTTAACATGTCTGCATAATTTTGATTTGTATGAATTTTCTAAGGTAATATTCCACCTTCTTCAATAACATGTCTCATCCAATGATATTTGGTGTGAATATATTTTATTCTGTTATGATGAATTGGATTCTTGGCTAAACATATGGCACTTTGATTATCATAAAATATTTTGATTTTTTTCTGTTTGATGCCCAACTTACCCAGTATGCCCTACAACCAAACAACTTCCTTGCAAGCTTTTATAGCAACCGTGTACTTTGCTTCAATGGTAGACAATGCTACAACATACTGTAATTTTGACATCCAACTAATTGAACATGCTGCAAGAGTAAAGGCATAACCTATGGTGGATTTGCTCTTATCTAAGTTACCTACCTGCATAATTAGAATCAACAAAATCCATAATCTCACTATTATTTTTGTTATAGGTGATACAATAATTCTTAGTGTCCTTAAATAATGAAGCACCCATTTTACCGCAACCCAATGGCCTTTACTAGGATTTGCTATAAATTTACTGACAATTCCAACTATAGGAGAAATATCTTGTCTTGTACATACCATGACATTCATTAAACTTCCTACTACATTTGCATAAAGCACATGAGACATATACTACCTTTCTTGTGTTGAACTAGGACATAAATTTGAAAAAGCTTGAAATGAGTAGCAAAAGGGGTATTTATAGGTTAAACATCCATCATATTAAAATACATGAGGATTTTTTAAATACATTTTTCTTGTGAAAACTATAGCTTACCATTTCTTTTGTCTCTGTGTATCTCTATGCACAAGATTTGATTTGCTACTCTAGATCTTTTATATCAAATGTCCTAGATAACTAAGCTTTTAACTATTTGATTTCAAACATACTTTGGCTTGTAATAAGCATGTCATCAATATATAATGCCAAAACTACAAACATGCCATTAGCACTAAATTTAAAATACACACAATGGTTATATTCATTTTTTTTTTGGAAATCATGGCTTAACTTAAAAGAATCAAATCTCATGTACCATTGCCTAGATGATTGCTTGAGGCCATACAATGAATTTTTTAGTTTGCAAACCAAAGCTTCATTGCCTTTCTGTACAAAACCTTCTCATTGTTTCATATATATTTCATCATCTAAGTTATAGTATAGGAATGTTGTTTTTACATATAATTTTTCTAATTCCATATAAAATAAAATAACTAGAGCCAAACAAATCTAAACATAAACTCATTTTACAACTAGTGAAATTTTTTTTGTGAAATCTATACCTTCCTTTTTTGTGAATAGCTTTTTGATACCAATCTTGCTTTGTACTTGCCAAATTCACCATCAATTGTTTTCTTTAATTTGTAGAACTATTTACAGCCAATAGCTTTTCTAGCTTTTAGAAGCTCCACCAAAACCTATGTTTCATTTTTCTCCAAAGAATCCATATCCTCCTACATTTGATGTGTGCATGGTTCTATTCCATCTGAAACAATGCAAGTGTAACATAATCATCAAATTTCTTAGGAGAAACACTTGTGTAGATCTTATTAAAGGATATGCAACTATATTTCTTTTTATCTCTTTATCTAACAAACCTTCTTTAGGTAACTAAAACTGTTTTTGTTGTCTATTTGAAGATGATTGAATCTTCAACTCAGCTAGCTAACTACTAGGTATATTTATATATTCATGTTCAACTTTTACTTCCTATTCAATACTATTAAAGGATTCATGAAAAACTACATCTTTGTTGTAAATGATTTTATGGTTAGTAGGATCCCATAATCTATAACCCTTAACATCATCGAAATACCTAACAAAGATATACTTTCTAAATTTAGGATCTAATTTTGAATGTCGATGTTTTGAAACTAGAGCATATGTAGTACAACCAAAAACTCTTAGAAAAGAATAACCTACTATACCCTTTTTGGAGTTTTACAATCTAGTGCAGTTGCTAGTGATCTCTTGATCAAGAAACAACCTCTGCCCAAAATTCCTGATCCAAATGGGCATTGCTCATCATGCTTCTTAACCTTTCAAGAAGAGTTCTATTTATGTGTTTTACAACTCCATTTTGCTCAAAGTATAGGCCCTGTCTTTTGTCTTTTAATTCCAATTTCCTTGCAATAATTTTTAAACATTGTAGAGTTGAACTTTTCTGTATTACCTATTCTCAAACATTTAATTGATTTACCTATGCTCTTTTCAATCCAAGCTTTACATTTCTTAAAAACACCAAAAACATTAGATTCATTTTTCAACATATAGACCTAAACATTCCTAGAAAAATCATCAATGAAGTTGACCAAATATAAATTGCCTCCAAGTAATACCTTAGGTGACTGACCCCATACATTTGAATGTATATAATCAAGAATATCTTTGCTCTCATGCTTTCCTACCTTAAATTTATTTCTTGATTACTTTCCAAAAAATACAATGTTCACAAAATTTTAAATTCAAGGATTTTAATTCTTGGAGCAAATTATGCTTCATCAAAATTTGTAATCCTTTCTCACTAATGTAACCTAACTGTTGATGCCATAAATAATAAAAAATCTAAATTGTCAATAGAAGTTGAATTAACAAAGTTTCTTTTTGTACCACCCTATTGTTATCACATTTAATAGCTTTCATCACTACCAAGGCCCCTTTGGTAATCTTTAAAATGTTTTTACCACTCTTAAAAGCATAACCTTTTGAGTCTAATGCTCCTAAAGAAATTATTTTTTTTTCAAATCAAGTACATGTTTTATATCTTCTAGTATTTGAACAATAACATCAAATATTTTAATTCTAATACTTCAATTCCTGACAAGTTTACAAGAATAATCATGACCACGATAAATAACTTCACTATCAAATGATTCATAATTGATAGACTAATCCCTATGTGGACACATGTGGTTAGAAGCACTAGAATCTAATAACCAATCATCATGATATTGAATACTAGTACAAGCAGCAAGAATTTAATCAACAATCATACCTAAATCTTGAATTACTGAATTTGTTTCTCTGGAATTTTCATTGGATCCTTTATTTTGATTCGTTTGTTTATTCCAAGAGTCCTTATAAGGTGTCTAGATTTACCATAATCCCAACATTTTGTTTTACTTTTCTTACCTCTTGGTTTTGATCTTCTTTTGGATGATTTAGTTCTTTCCATCATTCTTCCCCTTGCCACCAAAGCATTAGAAGCTTGCTCAAAAATTAAAGTAGATTCTCTTCAAATTTCTTCCTATAACAAAGTTGTAATAACACCTTCCAAGTATATGTCATCCCTTCCATATATTAATGTTGTAACAACAACACTATGTAATGACAATAATGATTTAAGTAAGCAAGCTACTTGATCCTCATAGTCTATTTTAACATCTAAATCTAACAACTTCTTTACATAAGAATTGAAAGTATTTAAATGTTCATGGATACTCTCACATTCTTTCATCTCTAATGATGAGAATTCAAAGTTAAGTTAGATGCAGTTTAAAGAACACTTTATTGTATACAAAGATTCTAGCTTTATCTATAAGTTTGCTGTAGAAGTTGCCCTACTAGCATTGTACCTTACTTCATCTTTGATGGGACGCGATATCGCATGGGCCGCAATATCACGTACGCGATATCATGTTTGTTGCGATATTGCATCCCCCGCGATATCATGTATGCGATATCACGTCTTCCCCTACAATATCGCAGTGCACCACCAAATCTATAAATAAGATGCAGCTCTCCCTTGTTTCAAAGTTTAGGCCTAGACCATAGCGAAACTCTGGCAGTTTTATCTCTCCAAAGATAGAATAATTTCCATGTGTCCGCAGTAGGAGCTCCAAAGTGAACGGATCTTTATTCGAGAAAATATTGTACCTGAACACAAGTTTGTGTACAGAAATAAAGATGAACTTCTTGGATAAACCTTGCAATGCATGGACTAAGCTAGATAGGACTTTATTTATTGTTAATGTTTAAATGCTTTATTAGTTCATTAAATCTCTCTCAACCCTTCTCTCCTAGTTAAGTGCATTCAGTATGATTGCTTCAAGCACGTGTGTTACGCTTGGTAATCTCAGCAATGAATAGCATTTGGTAACCAAGGTTGCATTGGTTCAGAGTGTGAATGGTAAGTGGGAATGGATAGTGATGCTAAAGGCTTAGTTAGTTAGTTAAAGTTACTTAATTAGTCTCTTCACCCTTCACCTCATTAACATAGGAAATAAAAATAGAAAGATATAAAAATCACATACCTCAGACTTACTTAACCATACAACCATGACAAATACAAGTAAGTTTGGGAAGACAACGAACGATTAACCTTAAGTGTTCCATAAGGCGTGTAGGCACTTAGTTTGCGGAGTTCGACCGGATCATGCGTGTAACGCTCGTATTCGTATGGTTGAGTGTTGGGGTACCTCGCCACTCATCATTGGCGCCGTTGCCGGGGACTAAGTTGTTTGTGCGCTAAGTAGAACATAGGAAATTATCCACATTGTTGGGAGCTTAAACGAACCCTTAGGGTTAATCATACAAAAAATAACATAACAACAAACAGCACACCAAATTAAGTTAAAATGTCTTCTTCTCATAAAAGCACTTCACTGCCTAGGGATCACACTAGAGACAGTCGACGGCAGCAAACACATAACCAAACACTGCCAGTTCCTCAAGAGTATCGGGTGGTATATACTCATCACGATGAGTATATACCCAATTTTACCTTTATCCTCCATCAGGATGAACAACTGCGTTGGAGAGACTTGCAAGGTAACATAGTGTTACCTCCAGATCGGGCAATCCCTAACATGCTCCTTCATGCTCTTGCATAGATAGACATGATGCATTTATACACTGAATACGTTGCAGAAGATTATGACATAAGGGATTACCATCCCATAGAAGCGCAACGTCAACGGGACTTGCGGCAGGAGAGCCACCATACATTGTTGAAGGGCAAGGGGCCCCATAACAGTTCACCCATCATAAGAGAAGTTAAGGGTGGTGAACCTATCTCAATAGGTTCTCCACAAAATGATGTTCCCCCTCCTAACAATAGTGAGGACGTGGTGTATCAGAACTTGCGCTCCATGATACACAACCCTGGTTCTGATTCCCATGAACACCAAGTGTTCACTGAGGGAACAAAAACACATGACAAGGATGGGCATTCGAATCGTCATCATGATTAGGGCCGTAGCCACCGAAGAGAAGGTAGGAGACATCGCCATGGCGATGGCTCTCCTTATTCTTCCCCTTCATCACATCATTCACCCTCTCCTTCCACATCAGGATGCAGTCACAAGGAGCACAACAGTGAGGATAAGGATAAGCAAAATGAGAGACCTCAACGAGAGAGTCGAGAGCAAGGACGAGGGCACTCTAGAGAGTCAAGGCATGAAAGAAGGGAAAGTAGGGAAACACGTAGGCNGATGCTTGCGCCTTGCAAAATATTGAAAATGAGTGGCAGAAACTAAAGTTATTTCCTAGGACACTCATAAAAGAAGCAGAAAGTTGGTACCAGTCCTTAGAACCAGAAACCATTAGGAGATGGAGTACGATGTTAGAGTTGTTTAACGATAAATACCAAACGTACTCCAGAGTGTCCAACTTGCGTAAGCAGTTCCAAGGATAGAATCAGGGTACTCATGAACCCTTGGATGCTGCCATGGGCCAATATTACACATTGCTACATCATTGCTTGGGCCATGATTATGCACAACGGAATCAACTTCGTCACCTTGTAGATGGGCTAAGACATGAAACTAGGAGAACCCTTGGGACATATGCCCAAGGGAGATTATCTGAACTTAGATCCCATGAAGTTCAACAATTGTTGGAGCAAGTAGCTAAAGAAGAAGGGGAGCTATGAAAAAGAGAAAGTGTGGAAGAATATAACCGCGATCCTTCCCTTTGAAAGAAGGGAGTAAGATTCTGTGATGAAGAGGATGAGTCACCACTCGAAGAGCTGGTGAATAGAAAAACCTTGCCGCTTCAAAAGCTAACAACAAAAGTGTTGGCTAAGGTAGATGAAATATGGAGCTCCTTAGATAGTAAAATTGAAACTGTCCTAAAAATCGTAGAGGAGTCTAAGGAGGAATGAAGTAGTGACCATGACAAGAAAAAGCAGAGAGATTCACGCCATGCACATGACAAGGGTAAGGGAAAAATACTATCGCTGATGAGGTTGTGGATTCGGATACAGACAGTGATGGTGGATGTGAGATCTGCCAATATGACCATCCTAAGGGATGTTTCCCAATAATCTCACATCTACAAGAGTCTGGGGTGTATGCACTCAACCCAAGACTTAACAGATGGCAAGCACCCCATTGGTTACCTTATCCTCAAGGTAACTCGAGGCAGTTCCACCAACCGTTAACGTATTATCCAAGTGGAACTCTGCCACAACCTACTGGGCAACATCAGCAGTGGCAACACCCACAGTCATGGGGGATGCGACTGCTTAGGCAACAATACGCTTACCAGCAACTAGATCCTTATGGCTACTACGTGCAGCAGCCGGTTTCTCCAAGTGACTCTATGGGTCACACAACATCACAACATCACTACCAAGTTCAGGAGTATTTTAGGACTCCTTCTCCTACGGAAGACACACCATATGCATACCATCCTCCGAATCCATCCGCCACTCTTACACCGGTAGTTCCACTACCACCTGCTCCAACGATGCAAGGGGAACTCCCCACTCAACCACAACAACGTCATGCTACGAGAGCTATAAAACTTCAACCCACTACTGGTTCTAACAACCATACAAAAATCCCAAAGAAGGTCTCACAACCACAAGCGGTTGAGTCTATGACCACTCCTCCAACAAATAAGGCTTCGGAGCATCCTTCAAACCAACAACAGAGCTCAACACATATGGTTATGTTAACACATACCATTACTAACTGGATCAAGGTAGGCCACCTTCCCAGGAAACTCTCTAACCCTAGAAGTCCCTTAATCTACCTCCAAGTCACCGGGAACGAACCTCATAAGGCTCTTCTTGACTCAGGTTCCAGAGTCAACTTAATCTCACAAGAAATGTATCAAGCCTGGAACCTGCCTCCACTCAAGAAGAGTAATATTCAACTAGAGCTGGCTGACCAGTCCATCACCATTCCCTTGGGATTGGTGGAGGACATCATTACCACTGTGTGTGGTTGATCATACCCAGCTGATTTCCTAGTGATAGAAGTCAACAGTGACAAAGGGGACTTCCCAATTATAATGGGAAGGGCATGGCTGAGCAGAATAGACGCATGCCTAGGAATCCTTGGAGATATCTAAGGAAAAAATTTATGGAAAGATTGAGAAGAAGAAGGTTCCATGCATCACATATAGTGACTCAAAGGGTGATGACATGGAGGAATGCTCAGCATTTCCTGCATGTAACTGGTGTGCACCAGAGGATAACATACAAAGGTGCCTGTATGTAGCAACCACACAACAAGAGAACACCCAGTGGTTGATAGTTGATCAGGAGAGTAGCCCACCAACATGCATGGAACGAACTAGGGGAACAACTCACACCCACAACGAAGGCATAGATACATTGGAGTATGAGCATTGCCGACTTCCACCCCTTAACCTGAAAACATCAATCGGGAGAAGTTGGACACTTCTAAAAAATTCAAATAGGCATTCATTATTTTGGATCTCTTCCTTTCAATTTAATCATGGGGGAGATGGCCACCTATGTTGATCATTTGGGGCCCTCAGTTCTTTTTAAGTTTTTATTTTACACATTTTTGTTTTACAAATTTCTTTAACTTTTCTTGTTTTTGTTTTATAACATCGTTCATACTTTTTCATTTCTTATGTGTGTTATCCATCTTGTAAGTTTATCACCCAATAAGTGTTATTAATGATGGTATGAACTATTTTTATATTGATTACTAAGGTTTAGTTTTTACCTTTAAGTTATGATGTTGATACTAAGGTATGGTTCTTTTGATATGATCGGCAATGAGTCCACTTCATCCATACATCCACAAATTTCTATGGTCTCTCTTGGCTTGGAAATGTATAGTCCCTTTCTAAACAAGAACTATCAACGAATCGATGACTGGGCATTTCTCAAACTAAGGAAGGACTCAAGGATTGAAAAGGGTGTGACTTCAAGGGAACTTGATGTATTTGTATTGGCCACTCTCTTGGGTGCTTGGATGTTTTCTTCTTGAGTTTTCCTTCCCATTCTAACATTGCTCCATTATCGGGAAGTTGAGTTAATAAAAATAACAAAGTCTTTGCATGGTGTGGTTCTACGTATAAACACATAAAAAAATAGTGAGAATTCAAAGCACACCCCTTAGAAGAAATAATCATTTGGGCTACAAGAACTGGTTATCGAACTAAATTAAAAATGTTCCCTCTAACTAAGGCCCATCTCACTTCCCATTCTCTCCTCCTTCATTTCATCGGAATGGTGGTGGCTCTTTGGGAAGGCATTCTTGTTACTTCAAGTGGATGGATTGGCCGAATGCATTAATGCGAAGTCACTGGATGTGGTTTGTTGAGGTCGGACTTGGAATGGGATCTACTAAGTCACATTAATCATTAACTACACAAGGGGCTGTACACCACCTTGTTCTTGAGACTCCATTCCATTCTCTTCTTTCCATCATTCTTCCTCCATTGTTCACCTCATTGCCAGTTGTATCATTAGTATATATTTTGGTTGACGCATTGTTTTCTTTTTGGTAAATTCTTGTGGTTAAGACTTTAACTCTTCTTTCCAAATGACATTCCTAGAGCCTATGGACTCTTTGAATGTGGGATTGTCAGGGCATTAGGGGCATAAGCCTGCTTTGGGGAGGACCCATTGGCATTCCTATTTGGTACACCAGTTAAATTCTTTCCCTTAACATTTTTGCAATCCACTCTATTTTGTTCATTTCCATCTTGACATCCATTTTATCAACATTATAGTTATCTCTTTTTCTCCATCTTTCTTGTTCTTTATTCTTTCTCCATTCTATCACTACTGGAGGTTCGCTCTTAGTCATGGGGGTTCGGACACAAATTTTTTCGATTTTCTCCTAACCCCTACACCTTCAGTAGCCACTATGATATCTCTAGATCCGTATTAGCCATACCACAACTCAGCCAATGGACCTTTCACCAAAGTAAGGTATCAATTGCATTATGATTCATTTACCCTTACTAATAAAAGACTGTGTTGTATGTGTAGATGGTAATCATACAACAATGGATTGGATTTGGAGGGAACACTTGGGATGGACCGGTGCTGAAACATCTATGTAAGGAATGAGATGGATGGCACGCTTATGGATAGACAACAAAAGGCACAATCTTGGCATTGGCAGCAACAAACTTCTTCTCTTTTCTCTTAGCTACCAAATAAGGCCTGATGTCAAATGTATAAGGTGTTCACTCTTATTGTCATGAACACCAATTTTGTCATGTTCTGTAATGATGATCCGTTCACATGTCATACCATTCACCATTAGTTCCATTCAAGTCAATAATCTCATACCTTCCCAATATTTTGTAAGGATCTGAAGGACAAGTTTGTATTCAGTCATGGGGGTATGATGGGACACGATATTGCATGGGTCACGATATCATGTATGTGATATTGCGTCTGCCGTGATATTGCATCCCCCGCGATATCGTGTACGCGATATCGCATCTTCCATGGTGATATTGCGTACGTGATATCGCAGTGCATCGTCAAATCTATAAATAAGAGGCAGCTCTCCCTTGTTTCAAAGTTTAGGCCTAGACCGTAGCAAAACTCTGGTAGTTTTATCTCTCCAGAGATAGAATAATTTCCATGTGCTCACAATAGGAGCTCCAAAGTGAACGGATCCTTATTTGAGCAAATATTGTACCTGAACACAAGTTTGTGTACGGAAATAAAGAAGAACTTCTTGGATAAAACTTGCAGTGCATGGACTAAGCTAGATAGGACTTTATTTATTGTTAATGTTTAAATGCTTTATTAGTTCATTAAATCTCTCTCAATCCTTCTCTCCTAGTTAAGTGCATTCAGTATGACTGCTTCGAGCATGTGCATTACACTTGGTAATCCCAGCAATGAATAGCGTTTGATAACCAATGTTGCATTGGTTCAGGGTGTGAACGATAAGTGGGAACGGATAGTGATGCTAGGTTAATTAAGGCTTAGTTAGTTAGTTAAAGTTAGTTAATTAGTCTCTTCACCCTTCATCTCATTAACATAGGAGATAAAACTAGAAAGATATAAAAATCACATACCTCAAACTTACTTAACCATACAATTGTGACAAATACAAGTAAGTCTGGGAAGACAACGAACGATTAACCTTAAGTGTTCCATAAGGCGTGTAGGCACTTAGTCTGCGGAGTTTGACCAGATCGCGCGTGTAACGCTTGTATTCATATGGTTGAGTGTAGGGGTACCTCACCACTCATCAATCTTCCAAGCACAAATGCATAGTAAAAAGAGCCTTCAAATCAATTTTCTTTCATGTTTCATCATCCATAGTACTAGGCCTTTTACTCTTACTATCAAGAGCCTTGTGCAATACTTGATGTACCAATAAATCCTACACCTTCATTTTCTATAATCTAAAGTTTCATCAACCATCGAAATTTTCAATGTCAAACTTTGCAATTTCTAACAAGCTAGACATTTGTGGTAATTCCTAACCTTTACTTTGATACCAATCGTTGGGAAAAATGACAGAAACAAAGGATCTGCAAGACAATAAAAAATAAAGAAAAAAACAAATTGCACAATATTTACACGGTAAAATCCTTCAATGTGAAGGGAAACATCCATGGGGTAAGGTAATAGAATTTTATTTAGAATAAACTAGTTAGTACAACACTTCTCTCACTCTTTTCATTTGTACATAACAAGCTCATACTATGTATGTATGTATAGCACAGTCTCTCTTGATTTTCTAGTGCCCAACTTTAGTAATGCCCAAATTAAAAATAAAAGAGAGTACAAGTTACATCTTGTGCTAAAGTTTAGTAACACTCCTATTACAAGTAGAAGAGAGTATAAGTTACATGAAGTTAAATAACTCCTCAATTTTATGTTTATGAGTTGCCTAAAAAATAGAAAACTAGAAGTTTCAAAAACCAAAAAGAAGGAAACATTAATTCTTAAAATTAAAAAAAGGAAAACATCAAAAACCGGGAAAAACACAAGATAACTTATTGTCAACTCAATATTTTATATAATTAATCATTACTTTCTATACCATAATTTGCATACTAGCTAGTTAGCTAAACAATAGTTTTGGAAAATATCAGTTGTCTTTCTACGAAGAATTGCATGCCAACTTTGCACATGTAATGGAATAGACGATGGGTTAAAATTATGTAGGGTCTACGAAGAATTGCATGCCAACTTTGCACATGTAATGGAATAGAAGATGGGTTAAAATTATGTAGGGCCAATATTTCCATGATGTGTGCACTTTCATAAATGCTTAGTAAGGGTTGGGTAAAATTTAGAGCTTGGTTTTCAAAATGGATTTAGCAAGAAGATACAAGTTATTCTACGAGGCTTAATAATCCCTCTAAATGCATGCAATCTTTGTCTTAATTTATCATGAAAACCATTTGTAATTAAGCTTTCACTAAACACCATCTCTTCAAGGTATTGGATTTGCCAAGGGTCATTCTTCAAAATAATACTTCCACATAGCAAGAAGTTAAACTATTCATCATCTCTTTATGTTGTGACCCCTTACACATTATATATGACACTTTTATCATCCTTTAGACAACATATATGGCACTTTTCTTACATGTTACCTAGCATGTATGGCACTTTTATCACTTTGAGAGAGTAGGTGATACAAAAAGAAATTTAATTAAAATTTTTTATTTATTTAAAAATGTTTTAGAAACCTAGTCATAATTGCTTAAGAGTGATGATTTTCAATAAGATTTTTAGTTACCATTTGTGTGAGGTATGAACTTGGGATTCAGAATAACCAATGCATTTTTACCTATAGAACTTGACATTTGGAATTTATCTTCTTTATCATGCTCAAATAAACTAATGCATTTTAGGAAGGTTTTCAATTGGATCATGCACATTCTAGCATACATTGTAAAGAATGAAAGCATGCACAATTAGATAGGTTTCTATCAATCAAGGCCTTTCATATTTTGGAGGTACCAATATGCAAATACCATATTATTTTAAGCATTTGGGTCTCATTTATATAACCAATTACTTGTAGGGTAAGCACATCAAAGAAAAAATATTAGGAGGTTTTAAGGCTCTCTATTCTTTAAAAAAAAGTGCAAGTATTTAGGACTTTGAACTTGGAAGGTTAGAAATAAAATTTTCAAACTATCATCTATTCTACCATATTATATGGATGTGTTATTTAGGGACATAGACTCAATGCTAAACTTTGGAAAGATATTGAAAGGTCACAAAGAACCTTTTTTTTTGAATGAGTTAAAGGTGAAGATGCAAATACCTTAATATTATTATGTGAATGTGATTTATTACCTTTTGAAGCAAAAGCCTTATGTCAATTCATTACATACACCCATAGCTTGTATGTCTTAACGAAAGAAAAATTATCTAAAGTTCTTGAGGATTTTTGAGGCAATGGTTTGTATTTTTAGAGGATGCAATGGTTGAGAAAATAGAATATCTCTTAGGAGGATGTGCAAGAAAATTCTAAGCATTTTCACCAACGAGTCAAGTAGAAGGTTTTCATATAGATGTGGTCTAGTGTGGAAGGCAAGGGACAATTTTACATTACATTATATCTAATGAACTAGATGTACAAGCTAACTATCTCTTAGCTATTCTTCCCATTAAGTATCAAAATGTTATCAGCAAGATTTGCTTAATTTCCCATCATCTTAGAATTGAAAGTGAAAGATAAATTCAACTCTCCCAAGAATAATGCATTTGTAGGTTGTGCAGATTAGGAGCTCTTGAAGATGAGTTACATCTACTTCTTTCTTGTGGTGTGACTACCAATTTGAGATAGTGTTATAATGTTACAATAAAAAGCTAGTATGATTTGATTTTTATGCCTCCATTGGTGCTTGGTCATTTTGTAGAGTCTCTCTTTATTTTTCATGAAAATGCAATATCTTTCCAATAGATCCTATGGATCTTTAGACATAATAAGGGTTCATTTCATTTCATTTTGTTTTGTCTTTATAATGCATAACTTGTTACATATTATTATTTTAATATACATTAATGTAATGAATATTGGAAAAATGTTTTAGCAACATTAAGCTAAGACATAGAGATGCTATATCTTATTATTATTATTATGGTAGTTAAAATTTTAGGATGATTAATTATGTGAACATGGTGCTTTTAGAAAAGTTAGCTTCGAGCACTATAAATGGAGATGTCATGTTGATTAAAGTGATAAAGGCTAAATGTTTAAATCACACTTGAAATCTTTTAGGAATGCATAGTATTAGTGCTTTCGCATTATGCATAAGACTTGGAAAGTACATGCACGAATGAAAAATCATTGCATGAAATGTAAAAATGATAACTTTATCATGTGAAAATAAACATGCATACACAGTTAAGTTGCAAAGGTTTACGATAGTTTGCAATGAGGTATTAGCTTAGTGGTAAGGGTCTTTGCTTAGTGATCTCAAGTTATAGGTTCAATTCTACTAGGTAACATTAAGTCAAATTATTTTAAAAAAATTCCATAAAAGGAATTTTAAACCTGATCTAAGAGTTCTAAGGGGTCTTAGTGGGTGTGAGTAAAAATTTCAATTCCAAGATTTATGACATCCTAATCTTGAATGTCATAGAAAACATAAAATATACATTATGTGTAATGAATACAATAGAAAACATGTAGAAGGAAATAAAAGAAAATTGTATTAATATGGAAATAATGTATCTCATTCATATTTTAAGGATTTCTGGGGCTATCTTCTTTTGGCATATATCCCTTATAGGCTATCCAACACTGCCACCATTGTTAGGCTTGTACCCAGCTATAAATGATGGGTAGTCACCTTCTTATCTTGCTTCACTTGACATGTGTTACTCACCTTAACTTGCTTCACAACTCCATGTTGGCACAACCTCTAATATCTAGGTATAAGTACATCATGTCAAGCCTCCAAAGGTCATCTCAAGAGACATGCCCACTATTACAATATGCTCTTTCGAGTCTTATTACAATAATTACATCATTTTTTATGAAGTGACCTCATCTTTGTTATAGAATGGTTCCATTTGGAAATGGGGATGTGAAAAATTGCTCCCCATGAGCTAAAATTCATCCTTGAAAAAGTCTGCATTAATGATCTTTCTCCATGCTTCAAAGCTCCCTCCATGCTCCAATGCTCCAATGCTTTGATTTCTCCTTTTAAGTGAAATTGAAATTTTAAGTTCTTCTACATATTCCACCAATAAGATTATAATAAGGAAATATTCGAGGAAAATTGATGAGACGCGATTCACATAGGCCGCGATATCGCGTACGCGATATCACATCCCCCGCGATATCGCATCTTCCCCTACGTTATCGCGTACACGATATCACAGTTAGCCGCAATTTCTATAAATAAGAGGCCGCTCTCCCTCATTTGACATCCCAGTTTTAGAGTAGCGAAGCTCTGGTAGTTTGATCCCTCCAGAGTTAGATTTTTTCCCATGTCTGCCCGTAGTGTGGTGAATGTAATTGTACGGTGTCTTTATTCGAGTGTGCCGTACTTGGACATGCACATGACCGGCAATAAAGATCGAGATTACTTCATCATTGCAGCATTCACTTTGTTATTTATTTAATATTATTTATTGCTTTCATAGTGCAATGTGAGTGCGACTTGATTACAAGCATCTACGGATGTGTATGGCTAGTCAAGGAATCGGTTACTCATCGCGATTAGTCTCTCACCCTTAAACTCCTAGAAGTGGAATGAGTACGACTTGATTACGAGCATTTAAGTGTGACTACTTGGTAGCCCAGTGGTGTAGCTAGGATCTACGCTTGGTAACCTAGTGGCGTATTTGGGATCTGCGCTTGGTAATCCCAGTGGCGTGCCTAGGATCTATGCTTGGTAGTCCCAGTGGTAGTCGTGCACGAGGTCCAAGATGTGTACGGTTGATCAAGGAATTGGTTGCTCGTTGCACTTAGGCTAGATTAGATTTTCTTACCCTTTTCCTCCTAGCTTAGATTAGTTAATATTATTTTCCACTGCCTTCAGGAGTAGCAGTAGAATTAGGAACACATCATACACCTCATCTAGACTAAACCATACGTGACATATGCAATACTAGTCTAGGTGGGAAGACAACGAACTGCGACCTAAGGCTAACTATCTAGGTGCCACAACTAGTCCATCTGCGGAGTTCGACCGGATCGCGCATGCGACGCTCGTTTTGTATGGTTGAGTGTAGGGGTACCTCGCCACTCATCAAAAATAAATCTTATCATGATAACACTTACCTCAATCTTTAGGTAATAATAAGAGGTGAATTAAATGTCTACTAATCACCAATTACCAATCCCAACTAGTATTACACAAAGTGCAACTTATATCTATTGTTACCTAAGTGAAGATAAGGTAAATCATTTTTCTCATTTATATTACCAAAATGTTCTACGTACCTAGATTAGAAATGTAAGTTAAATAAATAAATAAGAATAAAGAAATAAAAAATAGAATTAAAGTAAAGAACTCTTGAATATTCATCAATCTCTGAGATCAAGGGATGTAATCGTAATCTTGCCATAAGGCCTATATGATTGGAGGGTTTTGTTTAGGATGAAAAGGCTTGATCTTGCTCCTCAATTTCTTCCTTAGGAATTAACTCAAATAACTTAGTAACTTAGAAGAATCATAAATCATACCAAATGTAGTCTAAGATCTTGATGAACATCTTCCATCTTTAGCAATCATGATGCTATAATTATTAAAGTATGGTTCTTAATGAAAACTATTCATGAGCATCATTTGCTCTTAGATTTTGGAATTCAACTTGTTTATTGAAGATTCAAAATAGGTGGAGTATATATTAACTATTAATATGGTATGATGAATTGATAGAAACATCTTCTTCAAATTGAGTTCCTCTTCCAAAGGCTTTTTCACACTTTCATATTTTAAGAATTGATAAACATCACTTTCAACTTTTATGTTAAAGTCTCCACTAAGAATGAATAGTACTTGGTTGTGATCAGTATGGGTTAGGAATAGCTTGTACTTAAAGCTTTTCTCAATCTAATTAATGAAGTAATATACTTGAAAAAGTTTGACATTTAAGCATGTTGGGTTAGTGATCAAATGTGTGTTAATCATACACACACATCTTTTTAATGACTACATTTTAAGTATCAATGTGATGAGCCGCGATATCGCATATGCGATATTGCATCCACCACGCGATATCGCATCCACCACGCGATATCGCATTCACATCCACCATGCGATATCGCATTTGCCATGCGATATCGCATTTGCCATGCGATATCGCATACGTGATATCACATCCTACCTCATCTTCTATAAATAAGAGGCAACACCCTTTGTTCAAGAAAGTTAGACTTAGACCCTTAGCCAGATTCTTACAATTTTGTTATTCTAGAGTTAGCATTATTTCTGCATGCCCACAGTAGGAGTCATAGAGTGAACAGATCTTTATTCGAGCAATTTGTACCTGAGCACAATTTTGTGCACGGTAATAAAGATGAACTTTATGATAAACCTTGCAGCATATAGATTAAGCTAATTAGTAGTTAATGATTGTTTAATGCTTTTCTAGTTAATTAATATATTTCTCAACCTTCAACCCCCTTAGTTAAATACACTCAGTACAACCACTTCGAGCATGCATGTAGCGCTTGGTAACCTAGTAACGATTAGCGTTTGGTAATCCCAGCATCATTGCATTGGTTCAGGATGTGTACGACAAGTGGGAACGGATACTGGTGTTAGGAACATTTGGAATTTAGTTAATGAATAGTTAATGTAAGTTAATCACTTAGTTCTCTCTCCCTTTCCTTTATTAGAAAAAGACATAAAAAGACAAAAAGCAATAAAAATCATATACCTCAAGCTTACTTAACCATACAACCGTGACAATACAAGTAAGTTTGGGAAGATAATGATTGATTAACCCTGAGTATTCCATTAAGGTGTGCAAGCACTTAGTCCTTGGAGTTTGATTGGATCGCACATGAAATGCTCGTATTCATATGGTTGAGTGTAAGGGTACACTGGTTAGGAGGTGGTGTATCAGAACCTTCACTCCACTATTCACAACCCTAGTTCTGAGACCCACGAACACGAAGTGTTCAAAGAAGGAACACAAAGACACGATAAGGGCAAACGTTCTAATCGTGATCATGATCAAGGCTGAAACCATCAAAGAGAAGGTAGAAAACACCGTCATGGTGATGGTTCTCCTTCTTCTTCACCTTCATCGTGACCTTAACCCTCTCCTTCAGTGTCTGGATGCAGTCATAGGGAAACCAATTGTGACGAGAAGGGAAAACAAAGTGAAAAACATTAACAAGATAGTCGAGAACGAGGATGAGGGCACTCTAAGGAATCAAGGCATAGAAGAAGGGAGAGTAGGGAACCACGTAGACACCATAGATTCTATGAAAGAGATGATCACGAAGAACTGCTACTTGCAACTAGAATCATGCTAGATATAACAGAGGTCGTAAGAGTTCCAACAAGGCATCAAAAGGATAGTAGGATCAAGAGGTTAGACATGAACAACATCCCACAATTTGAAGGGGGATACAACACTGATCCTCAAAATCATTTACAAGCATTCCACAATGCATGTGCCTTGCAAAACATAGAAAATGAATGGCAAAAATTGAAGTTGCTCCCAAGGACACTAGTGAAAGAAGCTGAAAGTTGGTACCGATCCTTAGAATTGGAATCCATTTGGAGGTGGAGTACAATGTTATAACTGTTCAATGATAAGTACCAAACGTACTCTCGAGTGTCTAACCTGCAAAAGAAAATCCAAGGATGGAAGCAAGGAAATCATGAACCCTTGGATGCTACCATGGGCCACTATTACGCATTGTTACATCGTTGCCTTGGCCATGATTATTCACAGCGGGACCAACTACACCATCTCGTCGATAGACTTAGGTATGAAACAAGAAGAACCCTTGGGACGTATGCCCAAGGAAGGTTATCAGAGCTTAGGTCTCATCAAATTCATAGATTGCTAGAGCAAGTAGCCAAAGAAGAAGGTGAGCTATGAAAGAGAGAAAGTGCAGAAGAATACAACCAAGATCCTTCCCTCCGAAAAGGGGATTGAGATTTTGTCAGGAGGAAGAAGAGTCAGCACTCGAAGAGATGGTGAATAGGAAAAATTTTCCTCTCCAAAAGTTAACAATAGAAGTATCAGCAAAGGTGGACCAAATGTGGGACTCCCTGGATAGTAGGTTTGAAACTGTTCTTAAAATTGTAGAGGAGTCTAGGGAGTGAGGTAGTGACTATGACAAAAAGAAAAAGAGAGAAATGGAAAATGCATGTAACAAGGGTAAGGGAAAAATGGCCATCATAGAAGAGGTTGTGGATTTAGACACAGATAATGATGGTGGATGTGAGATATGCCAATATGACCATCCTAAGGGATGTTTCCCAGTGATCTCACATCTACAAGAGTCTAGGGTGTATGCACTCAAACTACGACTAAATAAATGGCAAACACCCCAACGGTTACCTTATCCCCAAGGTAACCCAAGGCAGTTCCACCAACCTTCAACATATTATCCAAATGGAACTCCACCACAACCCGTTTAGCAACATCAAGAGTGGCAATACCCACAATCATGGGGGATGCCACCACCAAGGCAACAATACCCCTACCAGCAACCTGACCCATATGGCTACTACGTGCAGCATCCAATCTCTCCACGTGACTCTATTAGTCATGTTACACCACAACATCACTGCCAAGCTCATGAGTATTATAGAACTCCTTCTCCTAGGGAGGATAACCCACATACATACTATCCTTCAAATCCATTCATAGCTCTCACACCGATAGCTCTATTACCACTCGCTCAAGCAATGCAAGGGGAACTCCCTACTCAACCATAGCAACGCAATGCTGCAAGGGCTGTAAATCCTCAACCCGCTGTTGGTTTTAACAACCGTATGAAGAAAAGACCCTTCTTCAAAGCCAACAGTCCAACCAAGTCCTTACAACCACAAGCGGTTGAACCTTTGAATGTCTCTCCATCAAATAAGGCTTTAATGCTCCCTTCAAACCAAACACCGAGCTCAACGCATACGGTTATGTTAACACACGCCATTACTGACTGGATTAAGGTTGGCCACCTTCCCAGGAAATTCTCTGATCCTGGAAGCCCTCTAATCTATCTCCAAATCGCTGGGAATGAGCCATGCAAAGCTCTTCTAGATTCAGGTTCCTGAGTAAACTTAATATCACAAGAAATGTACAAAGCCTGGAACCTACCTCCATTAAGGAAGAGCAATATTCGCCTAGAGTTGATTGACCAATCCATCATTGTTCCCTTGGGACTAGTGGAGGACATCGTCACCACTATGTGTGGGTGGTCGTACCCAACTAATTTCCTAGTGATACAAGTGAATAACGGTAAAAGGGACTTCCCAATAATAATGGGAAGAGCATGCTTAAGTACTATAGATGCACACCTAGGAATCCACAATCTTTCCCTGGAAATATCTAAGGAAAACACTTTTGGAAAGATCGAGAAGAAGAAGGTTCCATGCATCACATACAGTGATACAGGGTGCAATTGAAATCATGGGTTGTGCAAAGTTTAGCATTACTTGCATGCAACCGATGTGCACAAGACATTAATATACAAAATTTCCTATATGCAGTAGCCACATGACAAGAGGACACCCAGTGGCTGATAACTGATCAAGAGAACAACTCACTAACGTGCATGGAACTAACTAAGGGAATAACTTGCACTTACATCAAAAGCAAAGATGCACTAAGAGAAAGTCCACTGCCAACTTCCAAGCCTTAACCTTGAAAACATCAACTGGGGGAAGTTGAAAATTCCTAAAAAATTCAAATAAGAGCCATGATAAGAGATTATTAGTCAATGTGCAACAGACCAAACCCTTCCATGAATGTAGAATGGTCAATGTACATAACACCTATGAGCTGCTCACTCTTTCAGATCTCCTCCTTCCAACTCAGTCATGGGGGAGACGGCCACCTCTACTAACCATTTGAAGCCCTCAGTTCCTTTTTTTTTTAATTTTTTGTTTTACACATTTTTATTTTACAAATTTCTTTAACTTTTCTTATTTTTTGTTTTACAACATCATTTATACTTTTTCATTTCTTTGTATGACTATTTGTTTTGTTTGCTTTTGTTCTTGTTTTTGTCTTTGTTTGTTCTTTTTGTTTTGATAGAGTCGTCACCTAATAAGTGCTCCTAATGGTGGTATGAACTATATTCTATTGATTGCTAATGTTTGGTTTTTACCTTTGAGTTATAATGTTGATACTAAGGTATGGCTCTTTTGATACAATAGGCAATGAGTCCACATCATCCATGCATTCATGAATTTCTATGGTCTCTCTTGGCTTGGAACTGTATAGTCCCTTTCTTTAATAATAAAACTATTAACAAATTGGTGACTGGGCATTTCTCAAACTAAGGAAGGACTTAAGGATTGAAAGGGTGTGACTTCAAAGGGATTTGATGCATTTGTTGTGGCTATTCTCTTAGGTGCTTGGATGTTTTCTTCTTGAGTTTTCCTTACCATTCCAACATTGCTCCATTATTGGGAAGCTGAGCCAATAAAAAGAAGTCTTTGCACGGTGTGGTTCTCATGCAAAAAAAAAAAAAAAAAAAAACAACAACAAAGAAGAAAAATTGAGAATTCAAAGCACACCCCTTAGACAAAATAATCATTTGGGCTACAAGCACTGGTTATGGAACTAAAAAAATAAGTTCCCTCTAACTAAGGCTCTCTCTCGCTTCCTACTTTTCCCTTTATCGTTTCCTTGGAATGGTGGTGACTCTTTGGGGAAGCATTCTTGTTACTTCATGTGGATGGATTGGCCAAGTGTATTAATGTGAAGTCACTGGATGTGGATTGTTTAAGGCTGGATTTGGAATGAGATCTACTTAGTCACATTAACCATACATACACAAGGGGTTGTACACCACCTTGTTCTTGGGACTCCATTCCATTCTCTTCTCCTCATCATTCTTTCTCCATTTTCCACCTCATTGCTGGTTGTATCAGTAATCTATATTTTGGTTGATGCATTATTTTTTTTTGGTAAATTCTTGTGGTTAAGACTTTAACTCTTGCTTCTGAATGACATTTCCAGAGCCTACGAACTCTTTGAATGTGGGATTGTCAGGGCATAAAGGGCATGCGCCTGCTTTGGGGAGGACCCATTGGCATTCCTATTTGGTGCATAAGTTAACTTCTTTCCCTTAAACATTCTGGAATCAACATTTGTTTTGTTCATTTCCATCTCTGACATCCATTTTATCAACGTTGCCATTGTTTCTTTTTCTCCATCTTTCTTATTCCTTATCTTTTTCCATTCTATTGCTACTAGAGAATTGCTCTTAGTCATGGGGGCCCTGGTCCAATTTTTTCAATTTTTCCTAACCCGTATACTTTGGGTAGTCACCAGTGTTATATCTCTAGAATCCATATTAGCCATATCACAACTCAGCCAATGGACCTTACCCTGAGGCAAGGTATCAACTATATTATGATTTACTTATCCTTGCTCATATGTGACTGTGTTGTGTGTGTAGATGACAATCATACAGCAATGGACTGCACCTGGAGGAAAGACTCAGGATGGACTAGTGTTGGAATAGTTATGCAAGGAACAAGATTGATGGCACGGTTATGGATGGACAATGGAAGGCGCAATCTTGGCATTAGCAACAACACGTCTTCTTCTTTTCTCTCTCTCTCTTCTCTCTTAGCTACCAAACAAGGCTGGATGTCAATTGTGTATAGTGTTCATTCTTGTAGTCATGAACACTAATATTGTCATGTATTGTAATGATTGATTCGTTCACATGTCATCCCATTCACCATTGGTTGTCATTCAAGTCAATAATCCCATACTGT
The DNA here is from genome assembly GCA_015680685.1 of Gnetum montanum. Taxonomy (NCBI): domain Eukaryota; kingdom Viridiplantae; phylum Streptophyta; class Gnetopsida; order Gnetales; family Gnetaceae; genus Gnetum; species Gnetum montanum. The sequence continues at coordinate 2,137,026 of MNCI01026832.1, forward strand.
CCCAATATTTTGTAAGGAACTCGAGGACGAGTTTTCATTCAGTCATGATGGTATGATGAGCCATGATATCGTGTATGCGATATCGCGTCCTACCTCATCTTCTATAAATAAGAGGAGACACCCTTTGTTCAAGGGAGTTAGACTTAGCCCCTTAGCCAAATTCTTATAGTTTTGTTATTCCAGAGTTAGAATTATTTCTGTGTGCGCGCAGTAGGAGTCATAGAGTGAACGGATCTTTATTCGGGAAATTTGTACCTGAGAACAATTTTCTGTACGGAAATAAAGAAGAACTTTATGATAAACCTTGTAGCATACAGATTAAGCTAATTGGTAATTAATTATTTTTTAATGCTTTTCTAGTCAATTAATATCTTTCTCAACCTTCAACCCCCTTAGTTAAATACACTCAGTACGATTGCTTCGAGCATGCTTGTAGCGCTTGGTAACGCAGTAACAATTAGTGTTTGGTAATCCCAGCATCATTGCACTGGTTCAAGATGTGTACGGAAAGTGGGAATGGATACTAGTGTTAGGAACATTTGAAATTTAGTTAATGTAAGTTAGTCACTTAGTTCTCTCTCCCTTTCCTTTATTAGCAAAAGACATAAAAAGACAAAAAACTATAAAAATCATATACCTCAAGCTTACTTAACCATACAACCATGACAATACAAGTAATTTTGGGAAGATAACGATTGATTAACCCTGAGTGTTCCATTAAGGCGCATAAGCACTTAGTCCTTGGAGTTCAACTGGATTGCACGTGAAACGCTCATATTCATATGGTTGAGTGTAGGGGTACCTCGCCACTCATCACAATGCTAATGATATGTGGCTTCTTTGGAATCTTGATCATTTTTTCTTTCTTGTGATTCAAAGTTCTAGAATTTTGAAAATTATATCTTTTAATATTTATTCCAATATTTGTATCATCTCAAGCTTGGCTTCCTTGTAGAAGATTGTGTAGCTGTCCATGTTGTGGTTCTTGCAAAAGGCTAGTCTATATGACTCAAAGGAAGAACCATCACAAGAAACATTTTGCTTATAGATACCTTCATATTCCAACTTTCTTAGATTGGGTCGGAATTGGAATAAAAATTCCCATGGTAGAACTTCTTGTAGACACAAGACATTAGCATTCAAATCTTGTAATTCTGCTAGGATATGTAGATATTGAATGGTGTCTTTCATTTGCTAGGAACCTTGCAGGTACATTGTATGCTATGACTTTCAAACTTGGACTTTCTTTTGAATTGTGCCTTGTTACAAATATCATATGCTTTGTTGAGGCAAGATTATGATTCTCCATAATGGTTGATGTCTAGTGAATGATCTGGTTGCTTATTGGGGTAATTTAAGTCTTTCTTGAATTTTCAATTTTACTAATTGATTTACTAACTACTTAATTTGTTGGATCAACACCAATTTGGCTACATTACCTAGACTCCTGATTAACCTTCTCACCTTCCTTGGGAAATTAACTTTGATAGTGTAACTAATGTCCAACTAGGGGTTCGAGGCCTTAATCACTTAATCTAAGGTCCAAGATGACCATAAAGGATTATATTTATTAATCATAACTATTAAACTATTAGATATGGTTGATTAGTCGAGGTTATAGCCTACTAAAACATGATTTAAACTATCACCTAATTATCAACTTCTAGTTCTCGAGGCTATTAAAACACAATTTAGGGAAGGGATTTAAAAACTAATTTTTAATATCTTGTATCACAAAACTAATTTCGGTATTGCATCTAGGACATCAAAATCTACTAGAAAGAATTATTTGTTCACCAAAAATGGCCTCCGAAATAAAAAATTATGAGTTTTTAAAGTTCAAATTATCCCTAGATGTCACATATCCTAGTACTACTCAAATTATAAAGTTTTTATGCTAGTTCCTACCAAACGACAAGTTTAACCAAGTTGGTTATGTTTGACTAGAATTTAGTATTAAAATTTTAATTTCAAAATTCAGTTTTTTCCACACTAAGAGGGGTGGACGACTGGTTTTCGTGATCACTAAGGAAGATATGGACCACTGGTCTTGCCAATGTGAGCTGGTGCTAGGGGGGTCTAGACCACTAATCTTGTTGATGTCCATAGCTTTACCTTTAAAAGAAGTGATACACACATAAGCATAATCAAGATGGTCATACAATGTACATAGATGAGTCACATGAAATGACCCATAAATTGATGTATGGTTTTCCTTACATGGTGGCAAAGAAAAATGGTGGCATGGCATGGCATGTGTGATGATATGAGGTAACTAGTGTAGAAAACACAAATAATGTTGGCATAGCACAACCTACCTACTATGTATAACAAGATTGCATTGCACTACCTTGGCTGCGTGACTTTCTTGCGTGGCCAAACCTTCAAGCACTCTTTTTTGGCAGCTAATTAACCTAACTTAATTAAGGGACCATAGACAAGACAAAACCCAGTCTTGATCACCACAAACAAACATTGTATTCTTTAGCCACTATTCTATTTTCCAACATGAAAAATAAAAGCACATGACCTTTGGCTTTTATTTTTGTTTTTGTCAACCAAAAACACATCTTTTTTGCTATGTTTTCATCTTCTAAATGCCATGACTGACTTGAAACTAAGTTGGCAGATACTAAAAAAGCCATTACAACAAAATCCCTTAAAAGCTGGCAGAGGTTCTACTTTTGATTTGAAGCCCTTAAAAGTTTTTTTAAAAATATTTTTAATTAAATATAAATATTATCTTATTATTATTTTATTTATTTTAGTAAGTAATTTGAAAAATTTTGAATAGCCAAAACTTTATAATTGTAACTCTGATTGAGATGGAATTTATATCATTGAAATCATCTCATTAAGCACTACAAGTTGAACATGGTCTTAGGACATAAAAATTAACTTAAAATTTTGTAATTTTGAAATACCAGAATTACTTATTTCAGCAACTTGACCCTAATAAGATGATGCATGGGATATATGGGGACTTTTAAGTGACTTAAGTTATATTACAAAGATAAACAACTTCTCTAAAAGAGAAAAAAGAATTATCAAGCTTGGGTTGGTTGTCTCCAAAGAATAGGTTAGCAAGGTAAAAGAGCTCATTATTGTCTAACATGTATTGATTTCCATACCAAATCCTTGCGAATTACCCTTACTAGTTAAATAGGGGTGAGAGATTTGATGGGTAGCTTAACTTCCTTACATTCATCAATGATTGGAGTTTAGATAATGGTGTGCAATATCAAGTTATAATGGTTCAAGTGTTCTAGGGATGACAAAACTTAATAACAAGGTCATATCCTGAAAGACTTGGTTGTGGGTTGCTAAACTTATGAAGAAAATATAAAGGATTATTTAATTACTTTTCTAAGTTGGGATTTAGTGATTTAAAACCTTTGACAACTAATGAAAAATCTCATTATTAAAAAATGGGTAAGAGTTGACATTGCCCTTGTCTTACTGAAGTCTCTTGCAATTGTTATACCTTATTGAAGTATTGTTGAATCTCATCAAAATCTAGTTAATAATATCTATGGAAGTCATTGGGAATGTGCCTTCTTGATTGCATGGTTCATCTTGGACATGATGCGCATCTAACGATGGTCCTTGTTTCACCCTAGATTATGCCTTGTGATTCATGATTAGATTACAATCAGTCTTTGATTCTGATTGGCCCTTGGTTGTAGTTTGCTTTGATATCAATTATGACATCCCATTCTCAAATGTCATTCAAAACATCAAATATACGTAACATTTGACATTATGTGTAATGAATGCAATAGAGAAATGTAGAAGAAAATAAAAGAAAACTTTATTAATCTGGAAATAATTTATCTAAGTCATACTCTAAAGGTTCCTTAGGGTTATCTTCCTTTAGCATATATCCCTTGGATGCTATCTAACACTACCACCATGATTAGAAGGAATAGCTAGTCACCTTTCTAGTCCACTTCAATCAACACCCATTACTTACCTTTACAAACTTTGTAACTTCATGTGGTTGGCCTTTAATTTCTGGGCATAAGTATCTTAGGCCAAACACCCAAAGGTCACTAAAATGACATACCCATTATTACAACATACCCTCTTGGATCTTATTACAATAATTACATCATTTGTTACAAAGCAACACCATCTTTGTTATGGAATAACTTCACTTGTAATGGAGATGTGGCAAGATTGGTCAATTAGATAAAGAAACTATCTTTGAGAAGAATGTTAGATACCTACTATTCAAGTCTTTTTAAAAATGGCATAATTTTTTTTAAATATCAATAATTTTTTAAAGTGAAGAGGATGGATGATGGCTAATGGATGTTTATACAAAGATAGCAATCATATTTTTTTTTGTTGCCCTATTATTGCTCATACTTGAAATAAATTTTTAAAGTACAATTTGACATTTTATGATAGTTAAGATCTTTATAGAATTTTGCAATAGCCTCATTTAAGTAAAAGTTAGCACATTAGTAAATGTAGAATGTTTTACTAGTACATTTGTGTATTAAATTTGAAATAAAAGAAATCAAAGCATGTTTGAAGGGCCAAAAATCAATCTATATAATGTAGAGTGCAACACTTGGAAATCAAAAACTCCACCACCCAACGATTAGAATTTTCATTTTCCAAATTAAAATTATATTGATCCTTTAATATAATGTCTTTTTTAATTATTTCATTAAAAATTTAATCCAAGATGCTAGGATTAACCTCATTCTATTTTAAATTTTATTTTATTAATGTAATCTCTATTTACTCGTTAAAAAAGAGTGCATCCTTTAAAGTATAACTAGCTTATAAAATTTGTGAAATTAGAATACCTATGTAAGATTCCACCTTGGGTTCCCTTGAGCTCTCCTTTCACAACACATCATGAAGCTGTAAAAGTGCTTGCATGGTCTATGCCGTAATAACCAAAATGTTTTATAAGATAACAGAGGGGCATTAGGTAATTAGCTAGGAATGCAACTATTTATTACCATGTGTAATTGGCTGGGAAGGTAACTACCACAATCTACCTGACAAACAAAAGATTGATGTGTGCAAATATGAAGAGAATTTAAGTTGCTGGATTAACGTGAACACCGAATGTGCCATTTTCTCAAGTCTCATATGAAGCATAAATCTAAGCCCCATTTTTAAGGTGTCTTAAAACTTTGACATTATAGAGATTACAAATGGTATGATAATTAGAAGTTTTTCATAAACAGTTTGAGGAGTTCATTTCTGAATTGACTGCAAAGCAGTAATAAATACAATGATACAAGCCTACCCTAACAGGCTACGAGACAGTATAATAACATTATTGATTGAATTGACTGAAACTGTGTTAACCCTTAATCATGGAATTGACTTAAGCAAGAGGCTCTAAGCATATCAATCTAGTAACTAAGGATTGGGTGCCTCTTCATCTGGAACCGTGAGAGGAATCTGGGTTTCCTCTGTTTCAGTTGGCTCATCGAACAGGCGTCTAGCTTCAATGGCTTCCTTGTATACTGCTGTTTCCTTGAAGTCTGTAGCACCTTCATTGTAAGTTCTAACTGCAATTGCACAAGCGATCAACTGCATAGAAAAACAGATTTGTTAGAACATTCACGCTCCTACACAATGGAAACTAGAGGAACTGGAATTTCGAATTTACTGTTCATGCATGACATAAAAAGGCTGACTTTTCACGTTATTGTCTTTCACCTTTTCCGGTTTTTTTTTTTCTTTTTTTTTTGGCAATGTGCTACAAAGCCCCAGAAAGTCCGTAGTTTTTAAGAAACAAAGAACGAGAAATTTTTGGGGAAATTTTGTAAGGGAAAATTTTGTACGCATTTCTTTTGGTCTCTACATTTATAATTGTCTAATATAAATATCCGCTGATTCCCTCCAATAAAATCACGGAATGCCAAAAAAAAGTCCATGAAAAGACGTGCAAGTCATGAAGCAAAAACGTTCCCAATAAGGACTTGCACTAAATTCTAGTGTAAGTAAAAGTGACATTTTATTACATCCATAAATCCATTCAATATACTATGTTTGCGGTAACAAAAACATTTTTCCATGATGTATGAAAAAATCTGATTTTTCTAACCCAAACATTTGCTAATGTAAGGTTCTTCCCTGAGCACTCACGAGTTTCTGGTTTTCCCTTTCTTATCTGTAAATATGAATACAAGTATGAAAATCTTGTAAGAGCAAATCACCCTGTTATTGTAACTTACAAGTGTTCTTTACCCCAGATATTCAACAGCAGGACTCAGATTTTTGAGGTTTGCTCTTACGAATTCATTAGAGGGGTCTTTCCAAAATGTAGGTTAGGCATCCCACAATTGAGTTTGGAGTTTATTACCCTACTATTCAGATATTCATCAGAATTGCCATAATAAATATATCCACTTCTAAAGTTTATAAGTTGCACATGCAATCATGTTGATCTAGCTGTCATTCCAAGAAAGCATTCAGTTTTCCGATCATTACATTATTGTTAAAAGTCAAGACTTACCTGCCGTTCCTCTCATATGGAATACTCCACGATTATGCTCACAAACAGATTTTATAAAGGAAGAACATAACATTCACTGCATTATTTTATCAAATTGATCAAAACGGTTTACTGTAGAGAATGGAGTGGAGTGCAGAAGAAAAATAGCTCCATTTTTGTTTATAAAAAAAAACTGCTAAAGTGAATAACACAAAACTACATAACATAATATGCAGTATACCCATGTTTCTGAAACCAAAACGCCGAATACAAGAAAACTGCTGACAAGAAAAACTATCCATAAATTCCAAAATTTCCGCAAGATGTGCATCAGTTACCGTCCTAGAACAAATAAACAGACAATCCAAGGTACAAAACCGAGAAATCCAAAACAGAATTCCTCTAAAATCTTTTCCAAGAGGGCAATGAAAACAAATTACCGCAAAAAAGATGCCAACAGCCCAGAGATACTCCATAATGAATCCAACGGTGTCATAAACTGAGTAATATATCAAAATCATCTAAATAAACTGCAAAATTCTAAGCCACTTATATACGCAGTTTTTAAGTTTAATGTCAATGGTTTGGTTGGTTCTGCAATAAAAACACTTAATTTCATCATTTGGATTCTACTTGATCTTTTTCGAAGGCTCAATGCTCACATCCTACAAAGTAGGGTGCAGCGAAGGCTTGTAGATGAGTGCAAGCATGACCTCTTTTGAACTAAGAAGCCTTGAAAAATGATCATACCATCACTCTAAATGATAGCTCCTTACTCAACTTCTTATATCTAAAAGTCTTTATTGCACATTTATAAAGTACCTGTTGAGGCCAACCTCACCCATGCTAGGCATAGGGCCTTGTTTGAATGAGTTCAATTTTTCAAAAAAATAAAAAAACTAAAATAAAATAAAAATAAAAATAAAAAAAATAAAAAAATTATAAAATTAAAAAATAGAACGCCATAAGGTTGCACATGGCCATTGTCCATGTGCTGGTGGGCTTCATTGGCCCATAAACAACAAAAAGAAAAAGCAGTGAACTCAACAAGCGGGATCCAAAATATATGGTTTCTTACACCTTTTAAATGCAAAAGAGTTTTCAAGATTTTACTATTTAAGCGAGGATAATTGAAAATATCAATGTGTCACAACCTCCCTGCTTTAATGTCACTGCGTGCTGAGTAATCTTTTCTATAATTTTTCCCAATTGCATTATGACAATGTTGATCCTTTTCCTTCTTCCAGTTGAAGAACACTCAAGAAGAAAAGTTTCTGTGAAATATAAATTGAGACAATCAAAATTCTAGATCACAAAAATGTCCTTTCTAGAATGTTGCATATTAGAGCCTTAGATATTTGGTCAATAAATAAATTTGTGGGCTTCCAATTTTTATGGCTACCGTTCAGAACTGGAAGATACCTAATGCAATAGAAAGAAAAAGAACATAAAAACATTACCGTAGTGCTGGTAAACAAAAACAAACAGCATAGAAAAGGTACACCAATTACTCAAGTTATGCAAAAAAAAAAACTGAAGTTGTAATCTCATAAATTTTAAGAAATCTGAAAATATTGATTTTATTTTGGTTGAGAGGTTAACTAAATAATATTTTATCCATAACAAAGATATCATTATGCTATAAATAACAGTAAATACAATAGAGGAAAAATTGTGAGCTGATTTTATTTATTTATTTTTGCATATCTGGTTTGCAACATGGGAATGGACATAGGCTTTACAGCACAGGGACAGAAAAGCAAAACATACATTCATAACCGAATCCAGCAGTGCAGTTGTTGAGGGTCTAAGGCGCATTTCAATGATGTATTCGGTGGCATAAAAAAAGTGATGCAGTTGACGTGGCAAAGGCAGTTGGCGGTTTAGGGTTAGGGTTTCTCCCGGGGCAGCTATAAAGAGGGGGAGCCAGCAGCGCCTATGGGGGCAGGAGGATCAGGAGATTTTTAGTTCACGACTGAAGAGGATTTTTTGTTTAACAGAGAGAATTTTCTGTTCACCACCAGAGGATTTTTTGTTCAAACAACGAGCATTTTTTTTTTGTTCAAGAGTCGCAAGTCTCTCACGTAGGATTTTTCTTTTCAAGAGCCACAAGTCTCTCGCGCACGGTACTCTCTCTCTCTGCATTGCAAAAAACGACAAGAAACGTAGCGCTGAGAGTATGTGGCTAATAAAACTAGGGTCTGCGTTCAGGTTGTTGCAGCGGACGGGGTGGCAGACAACAGAGGTCTCTCCTCTCCCAATCAGCAGAAGCACGAGATCCTAAGTAGAACCAGAAACACAGAGCCGAGATAAACTTTAATTTAATTTCTATTTTGTTTTGTATTGATTACTGTACTCAAAAAATTGCACAAATATTTAATATTGATTTCTAATTATTTTACTATGTTTTTCAAGATATAATAGAACTTTCCTAAAATCAAATTTAAGTTTTAATATTTTGCTTAAAAATATTATTATTATTGTTTTGTTCCATAGCCCTTTCTAGCTGAGACTATTTCCGGGTTTCTGTACCCATATGGGAGGCGCCCTAGGCTATAGTATCCTAAAACGAGTTTTCACAGGTGTTTGTGTGTCCAAAATTTACACATCAACACCTTTTTAGCACTAGAAGGAGGGAAGTTTCTTAACCTTTTCTTTATTTTCCTTTTATGTTTCTTTTTCTTTAAAAAAAAATTATCATTTCTTATTATTGTCTATTTAATTTTTGCCTCCCTATTTTCAGTTTTATTGCTCTATTTTAGTTTCAAATTTTCAAAATTTCCAAATTTATATTCTAGCAATCCTTTTAATTTGTTTTTGTGAAATTTAATTTAGGTGATTTAAATCATTTTACTTTCAATTTACTTTTCTGAAATTTTGCAATTTCAATTTTACTTTTAAAAATTTTTAAAAATAAAAAAATATAGTATTCAAATGTTTTTTTTATTTTCTTTAATTTTCAGAGTTTATTAGCATTTTACATTTCTTGTTATTTTTCATTTTATGAGTGACTTTTCTTACGGAGTATCTCAATAAAGGACTCATACTCCTACCCCTAGTCAACCAACTACTTGTCAATCTACTTTGAGAAAACAACGAGCCTCACTTTTTCCAAGTTTAATTCCTAAAAAACCTCGGACTAAGATGGCAGCCCATCAACCCTCGGCTCCCTTAATAAGAAACCCTTTTAACTTTTGCAATTACCATGACATACCAAAATCCCTTCAAAACATAAATCTATTCTTTGATCCTACAACCCCTACGAATGATGCCCGCCAACACATACAATGTTTTGAAACCTTATTAGGGATCCACAACATTATACATAATGATGTAGCATGTAGGGTGTTTGTAACAACATTTAGGACCAAAGCAACCCAATGGTTCTTAATGCTTCCTGATGCCTCTATTAACACATGGCAAGAATTCAAAAACAAGTTTTTGAATCAATTTGACAAATTTACAAGCCCTGCTATCACATCAAGCAACTTTACTAGCCTAAGAAAGCTACCTAGGGAAAATGTTAGGGATTATAACCTTAGATTTCTTAATCAACTTGCCTATGTGCCAAATGAGATGCGACCACAACTAGATGGTATCCTCAACTTCTATCTCTCTACCATCGATCCATTCTTTGTTTATGCCATTAAATCTGATCCCAACATAATAGAAATACAAAGTGCAATGTCAAAAGCTATAGAATTAGAGCAAATAACCCTTATGAACAGCATCCAAACCCAATTTGGGATGATGAGTGTTAGTAACCCTATGCAATCAAACCCACTCCTACCAACTTTTCAAACATCTAATGTCATGCCTCAAGCTGTTTCTTCCTTTCAATCAACTCAACTTTTAAGTAATTACTCACAAGGCTCCATGTCCTTTTCATTCTTACCATCCAACACTGGTTTGAATGATGACCAATCAAAAGCCTTGATTCAATCCATTATCAACCCAAGCGGGACATCAAATTCTGTTGAATAACCAACCCAAACTCAAAATCAGATGACCCAAATACTCACTTCACTACAAAAACTATCCAATGAAGTGGTTGAGCTAAAGAGAAACAATAACAAAAGCCCTATACAACCAGAAAAACCAAGTGCATCAATCAACGATGATTATTGTCGTCTTCATAATACGAGGCAACATTCTGAAAAGACTTGTCCTCAATTCATGGCATTGTATGGTGACAATACCCAAGGGCAACAAAATGGGAAAACCCCTATCATGGTTCTTGATGTACCTCATGAGACAGAAAATGAAGAGGTTTCCTCATTAGAACAAGTTATGGTAGGCGACCCTAACCCACACAACACTCGCTACCGCAAAATCAGTGACATTATGAATACTACACAACAACAAACTAGGAACAATTTCTATACACCTCCAAACAAAAGAGTTCCTATTCAAAACAATGCAAACAATCAATCCGGGTCATCCTAAGTAATTGCCCCACAACAACCAAACCCCCCATCTGTACTTAGGAGAGTTCCATCTCAACAAGAAGCCAAAGATGAACATAAGAATTATGATTTGGTTGAGGACTTAAAAAGAGTTAAAGCCAACATTTCGATGTCTGGCCTCCTACACTTTAACGAAATGAAAGAAGTGATTCGGGATCTGGTTCATATACCTGTAGCCCAAAGAGAAAAATCCCCAATTCCCGAAAGGCAAGTTCACTTTGCAGAAAGTCCTAACACATTATCAGTACAAAACGTGAGTAATTCCATGTCTAGAAAAAAGGATCATCCCCCTTTCCTAACCACTTTGATTATTTAGGAAAGAATGTCCATAACTGTTTAATGGACTCAGGTGCAACTGTTAGTGTTATGCCTCTTGACATTTGTAATACCTTAGGAGCACAAATGATACCACAAACTAAAAGTGTGATGCAACTTGATGGATCTAGCATACCTGTAGTAGGGTTATTAAAAGGAGCAAAAGTACAACTTAAGCAATACCCTACATTTACATGTTATATGGATATCCTCGTAGTGGATATGATGCCCACATATGGTGTGCTCTTGTTTAGAACTTTTGGAGTTAAGTTTGGGGGCTTCTTTAGGTTGGATTTCTCGAAATTATTGATCCCAGTTAAAGGAAAATCTGAATATATGATTATACCTAGGGAACCCTTTTATAAGCAAGTGGTAACAACTTTTGATCAACAAACTATGTCTCAAGGAAATCAAAACAACAATCATTTCGTTGGAGTGGTCGAACTAGGACTTGGCGAATATTCCTTAAATGATGATATAGATGAGGCTACATACATAAATCCTTTTGCATACACATGTTCCACTCAATACTATCAAGCTTTTAGAGAATATGAGAAGGTGTATGAAGATATTTTGCCATATCACCAACATGATGGAAAAACCTTTCTTTTCGGTGACCCACCACCACTAGGAAATGATACAGACATAAGTGAGATTTTAACTAATGAAATATTAGAAGATGAACCAAAATTTGATGATGATCACTGTTACCTTGATCAAAGGGCCAATTTTTCAGATTTTACAAACTTGAATACTTGGATATTAAGAGTGGATGGTGCTTCTTCCAAGAAAGGATGTGGAGCTGGAATAATGCTTATACCTCCTGGTGAAGCTCCTATTCTTAAAGCTATTAATTTCACTCAACCAATGACCAACAATATGGTCGAGTATGAAGCACTAATTCATGGGATCAAACTAGCTCAATACTATGATTTGTCCAAACTTAAAATCTATAGCGACTCCCAACTGATAGTGAACCAAGCTAATGGTCTCTTTGACGATAAAGACATCACCATGAAAGCATACAAAGCTTACGTTCTTGAACTTATTAAAGAATTTGAACGTGTAACCATTGAACATGTACCTAGGGAAGAAAATTATATTCCAAATGCACTAGCCCAGATGCCTACCACTTTGGATGTCCCTTTTAAGCATAATGCTTGGGATTCAGAAATCATTATTGAAAAGGTGAAGTCTTATTCTATCCCTGATAATATCTCTTCTTTTCAAGTGTTTGTTGATCATGACCATATTTGTCAATTCCTATTTTCCAAAGGAGAATTTAATGATCAAGGAGATACATCCAAGGATGTTGTGTTCTTAAATAAGATATCTCCTGAAATTGTAGTTAGAGAAGCTTTATTTGATGATCTATACACCAAGGCCCCGGATTTATCTAAAAACACTGATTGACAAACATTAGCTCAAACTGAAACAATTCAAGTTCAAAAGGGAGGAAAACAATACCCTATTAAAATAGGAGCCTATCTACATCCAGATGAAAAACAAAGCTTTGTTGACCTATTACATGAATTTAATGATGTTCTAGCTTGGACTTACAAAGACCTTAGGACTTACACATACCATTCCCCTTAGGCCAGAAACAAAACCATTTATGCAAAAGCTTAGACTTGTGAATCCAAAGATTGAAATCCTTATGAAAGCAGAAATTGATAAACTCCTAGAATCCAAAATAATTTATCCAGTAAGACATTCCTATTGGATCTCAAACTTAGTACTCGTTAGGAAATGAACTGGTGAGTTAAGGTTATGCATTGATTTTCGTAACCTTAATACTTCTTGCATCAAGGATAATTATTCACTCCCTCTTATGGAGGAGTTATTGCAAATTGTGAATGGTGCTCAAATGTATTCCTTTTTGGATGGGTATTTAGGATATAACCAAATTTTAGTGAATAAGAAGGACCAATATAAGACAGCTTTTACAACAAAGTGGGGAACCTTTCAATTCGCTAAAATGCCATTTGGCCTCATAAATGCTGGCTCTACCTTCCAAAGAGTTATGGACAAAACTTTTGAGGGGCTAATTAGAAAGTGTATTATTATCTACCTTGA
>MNCI01026832.1:2152207-2165166 GCA_015680685.1 Gnetum montanum
CCCCAAATGTGTTTAAGATTGCTGATTTGCAAGGATATTGGTTAAATAGGAATTTTAATGCATTTCATTTGAAACATTTCTACTCAGGTACCCCACATGGACATTTGGTAGATTCTTAGTTGCATGTTTTCTTCCCCTTTTTCTTTGCATTTCATATGTATATTATTGCATTTCCATATTTTGCTTGCATTTTCATCATTTCCTTCTTAGCATATTGTTTTGATTATTGTGTTCTTCATATGATTTTAATAATCATTGGTCATTTGAGTTACTTGATATTGGGCCATCTTAACGCCATTGGAAAATAATGTAGGTATGATATAATTTACTATTACTATGATATAATGCTATAAAATCCGTTTTATATTTTATACTGTAACTCTTTCCAATTGATTCCAAGGTTTCAGTTTATTTGTTATGTTTGATTATGGAGAATTTGATTTATATAAACTTATCATGCTATCATCATGATCATGTGAGTGTAGGATATGTGATGTTGGAGAGTGGTTAGTCATAATTACTAGGTGACCTTGGAAAATTCTATCCTTTCCTCTCATAAGCCCAAGTCCTCAGGTATGATGATCCATGGCTATCCTGTGAACAACGGGGTGAAGTATGTTCAGTTCTACTTGAGAACCCTTAGCCACCCAAGAGACCTGCTATGATGCCACCAATCAAAGGCACATACACGAGGGTTGAACTGCACCATGGGCAAAGTTTCCAAAAGGACCATGCTCTTTGGCAGTGCAGCTAATCGGCCAGACTCGTGTTGGAATTCCTACCTCAAGAATGAAGTACACTATGAGCAAAGTTTCCTTAAAAATAAAACAAAACAAAAAAATGAGGACCATGTTCATTGGCAATGTAATAAGTTCTTGAGTGTGATGGGGTCCAGCAACAATCCTCACCTTAACCTCCATTTCCCCTTTTAAATTTAAATTCCACCAAAAAAAAGACCAAGGAAAAATCTGAAAGTTGTGGCTTACAATGATCTAACATGAGCTTTAGCTCATCCTCCTCATTAAGTTTTGTATAAGTTACTTGCTCAAAATAGTCTGCATACTTTTACTGTTACCTTGTGAGAATATTGAGAATGAGAGCTTAAGTATATATCTACATATATATATATATAATTACACATATATATCTATAGATCTTAGTCAAAATATCAATAAATTACATATTTAGATTTTAATGGTTGTTTGGATGGCCTATGTCAGTATCTCTTTTGATTATTTGGTTATTTTGATCATGTTTAGAACATTATAGTTTACTTTCAAGTTTGCATTTCTTGTTTCATGTTGTTTTTGTTTCCCCACCATTTGCATTTTCATTCAAAATTTTCTAGTTCTTGCACTTGCATGCAATCTGTAGTTTGGGGGCTAAGTGTTGAGGCAAACCTCACCCATGCTAGGCATAGGGCCTTGTTTGAACGAGTTCAATTTTTCAAAAAAATAAAAAAACTAAAATAAAATAAAAATAAAAATAAGAATAAAATTAAATTATAAAATTAAAAAATAGAACGCCATAAGGTTGCACATGGCCATTGTCCATGTGTTGGTGGACTTCATTGGCCCATAAACAACAAAAAGAAAAAGAGTGAACTCAACAAGCGGGATCCAAAATATATGGTTTTTACACCTTTTAAATGCAAAAGAGTTTTCAAGATTTTACTATTTAAGTGAGGATAATTGAAAATATCAATGTGTCACAACCTCCTTGCTTTAATGTCACTGCGTGCTGAGTAATCTTTTCCGTAATTTTTCCCAATTGCATTATGGCAATGTTGATTCTTTTCCTTCTTCCAGTTGAAAAACACTCAAGAAGAAAAGTTTCTGTGAAATATAAATTGAGACAATCAAAATTTTAGATCACAAAAATGACCTTTCTAAAATGCTGCATATTAGAGCCTTAGATATTTGGTCAATAAATAAATTTGTGCACTTCCAATTTTTATGGCTACTGTTCAAAACTAGAAGATACCTAATGCAATAGAAAGAAAAAGAACATAAAAACATTACCGTAGTGCTGGTAAACAAAAACAAACAGCATAGAAAAGGTACACCAATTACTCAAGTTATGCAAAAAAAAAACTGAAGTTGTAATCTCATAAATTTTAAGAAATCTGAAAATATTGATTTTATTTTGGTTGAGAGGTTAACTAAATAATATTTTATCCATAACAAAGATATCATTACGTTATAAATAACAGTAAATACAATAGAGGAAAAATTGTGAGCTGATTTTATTTATTTATTTTTTCATATCTGGTTTGCAACATGGGAATGGACATAGGCTTTACAGCACAGGGACAGAAAAGCAAAACATACATTCATAACCGAATCCAGCAGTGCAGTTGTTGAGGGTCTAAGGCGCATTTCAATGATGTATTCGGTGGCATAAAAAAAAGTGATGCGGTTGACGTGGCAAAGGCAGCTGGCGGTTTAGGGTTAGGGTTTCTCCCGGGGCAGCTATAAAGAGGGGGAGTCGGCAACGTCTATGGGGGCAGGAGGATCAGGAGATTTTCAGTTCACGACCAAATAGGATTTTTTGTTTAACAGAGAGAATTTTCTGTTCACCACCAGAGGATTTTCTGTTCAAACAGTGAGCATTTTTTTTTGTTCAAGAGTCACAAGTATCTCACGTAGGATTTTTCTTTTCAAGAGCCACAAGTCTCTCGCGCACAGTACTCTCTCTCTCTGCGTTGCAGAAAACGACAGGAAATGTAGCGCTGAGAGCATGTGGTTGATAAAACTGGGGTCTGCGTTCAGGTTGTTGCAGCGGACAGGGTGGCAGACAACAGAGGTCTCTCCTCTCCCAATCAGCAGGAGCACAAGATCCTGAGTAGAACCAGAAACACAGAGCCGAGATAAACTTTAATTTAATTTCTATTTTGTTTCGTATTGATTACTATACTCAAAAAATTGCACAAATATTTAATTTTGATTTTTAATTATTTTACTATGTTTTTCAAGATATAATAGAACTTTCCTAAAATCAAATTTAATTTTTAATATTTTGCTTAAAAATATTATTATTATTGTTTTGTCCCATAGCCCTTTCCAGCTGAGACTATTCCCAAGTTTTCGTACCCATACGGGAGGCGCCCTAGGCTATAGTATCCTAAAACGAGTTTTCACAAGTGTTCGTGTGTCCAAAATTTACACATCAACAGTACCTTGGTTAAGCCTATTTAAAATACTTGTATGATCATGTTATTGTAGTTACAAATGCTACTTATTGTTAGAATATATTCCTAAGTTAAAGTACAATCATCAATTTTTTAACTTAATCTAACAATAATTATGAAAGGTCATCATGATTTTTCAAGAGACATTACTCCTTATGAAAGATAAAGAGAACCTAAGTACTTACTTTATAACATGTGTGAAGATACACAATAGAACAAAGACATAGAATAAGAGGAATGAAGAAAAATAAACAAAGAGTACATGAGACCAATTAAGATAAGGAAGTGGCATTGGAATAATAACCACAATAATATTTGTAAATCAAAACAGTTTATCAATCATACTAAATCATAAAATTATAAAGGTGAAATGCCCTATATCATAGAAGTAAATAAAAGCATGCAACAATGCAAGAAGATGTCATGAAACATAGAGCTTGTAATGAGAACCCAAGCACCACAACCAAAGGTTTAAAAAGTGACTTGAAGTTAAGAAGCAAGTATTGTAGGAGATAACATTAATCCCTATAGCATAGAACCTAGTTTCCTAACAAGGAAGAGAATGTCCAAGTTATGCTATATGTAGCCTATTCTAGTTTCTTAAATAAAAAGAGAAGGCTATTTGAGGTTTATGATAGTTAAAAGGAAGAAAATACTTATAAAGAAGTATTTCATAAAGTTCAGAAAAGCTAAGTCAAAACAGGCTTAGCAAAGTTAAGAAGGAAATTAAATTGAAGAAGACTTAATAAAGTAAAGAATTTAGACCATGATAAGTTCACGTACAAGAATTTGTAATACAATAAATTACAACCAATAGTTATAAGTGTATTATCATCTTACAATGAAGAAGAAGATACAATTCAGAAGAAGAAGATACAATTTAAAAGAAGATGCACTACTTGAGAAAGAGTAATATCACCAAAGTAGGAGAAGTTTCTATGAACTTAGCATAAGCAGAGTTGGAGATATAGTAAACCCAAAGATGATGATTATGAATAACCAAAATCAAGAATAAGTACATAGTTATGAAATCAATATAATGTGACTCTAGTCATTATAATAGGATCAATAAGTAGCTCAATCAATAGGCTTACAATACGTACAATTGCCAAGACTACAAAGAGTAGTTATTATCAAGAAGAGAACTACGATCTTACAATTCTACAATATTACTTCCTACTCATTACATCATGAAGAATCCTAAAGATAACTTGGGAAATAAAATTCACAACAATAATATGTATGAATGAAGTTATTTCCAATTATGGAAAGTATATCTTCCTATAAAAGATCCTAAAAATTTAACATGGTATCAAAGCATAGGTAGGAGATATTATATCAAAATCAAGAATAAGTAACTCATGGAATCAACAGAAGGTTAAGATATTGAGCAACATAAAACTTCTATCAAGACATTATATAATAAAGTTACAAAGAAAACAAAAGATAAGAAGAAATTGAATGAAGATATTGTGAAGATGGCTTTTGATAACAGTGGTGGATCTATGAGGAGATCTAAAAGGCTAAGAAGATATACATGTGGAAATAAACTAGAAGTATCATCTATAAATCCAAGTCTAAAAAGACAAGTATAAAGGAAGATGATGTTTTAGAACAACTATAAATTAAAACTACCATGCGAATCATAATCATGTCAAAGGAAAGTTAAGCATAATCAAAATCAATGAAGAATATACTTGGTCAAAACAAATAACAAGAATAAGTAAAGTACCAATTAAACTATGCAAGAATTAGAGACTACAACTTGCAATCATGGGTGCCAATCTGCACCATTTTCCTACTTGATGAGATGCATAGCAAGAAAGGAGTTTCAATCGTCTAAGTTTAAGAAAAGAGATTCTATCAATAACATTAAAGAAACAAGATGAAAGGATCTGTTAACTAATAGTTTTCTTTCTAAAAGTAGTAAATTGATGCCACATGTTTAATAAAAATTGAAAAGGAACAAGATACAAGCTGGTAACTCTTGACTAATCATTAAGATAAGAATAGAATTTGAATGAAAAAGTGATTTCAAAGTTTTGGTATATGATCTTGGAACTCCAAATTAGGAGTATCGAGAGATAAGCTCTAATGATGCTCCCATTTTAGACCAAAATCTAGAACAAAGTTCAAGAATAAAGTTTTATTTAAGAATATACGGAAAAAAATGACAAAGGAAGAATTCTAGTTTCAAGAATATAAGAGTTACTACAAAGGGAGAAGGTCCTACCATAGACCACATAAGTACAAGCCTACATATTAAATGAAGGAAGAACAAGACATGAGATAAATAGGAAAATTGTTCCATATTTTGTGAAAAAATAGAAAGAAGAAGATCATATAAACAAAGCCCTAGAACACTAGAGGCAAAATGTGAAATGAAGTGATCTTACATGAATCTGAATTCTTCCATCTAAGTGAAGGGTAGATCCTAGCTTATAAAGAATATGAGAAGGTCTTCATGAGAATTGTATAGACCTTTACCAAGATTGTGCACTAAGAATCTTAAGCCCCTACAAAGGGAATTTAATCATGTACATCACTCATGAATCATTTTGTGCATATTGTTGGCTCAAATTTCAAAGAAAATAGTAAAAATCAAGAATTCATCACAACACTCAATTTTATAGCATCATAAGAATGATTCTAAGAAAAGAAAAAGAACAATTAGAAATTTTGAATTGAAGAAGTTGGTGAAGGAAGTGACCCTGTTAAGAGTAAAGGGGAGAAGATGAAATCATGATCAAGATTCTAGGTAAAGATAAAATGTAACAATTGATGAAATTCCTAAGTAAGAAAGGATAACTTTCATGTTCCCAAATTCATGAATGAAGGAGAGAAAGAAAACTTAATATCAAAAGAAAGAAAGAAAACTTTATGATCACTCATGAATTTCTAAATATGGAAGATTAAGTCAAGAAACTAATACTTGAAAGGGAGTATTAGAAAATACTCCTAAGTTAAGGTACAATCATTAATTTCTTAACTTAATCTAATAATAATTACAAGAGGTAATGATGATTCTCCAAGATTCATAACTCACAAAAGACAAATTAACGTGATTACTCACTTCATAACATGTATGAAGATAAATAACATAACAAAGGAATGGAATATTAGAAATGAAGAAGAATAAAGAGAAAGTTGTGAAACTAATTAAGATAAGGAATTGACATGTGAACAACAACCATAATAATGTTCATAAATCAAAAGAGTTTATGAACCACAATAATTTATAACAGCATGAAGAAGAAATGCCTTACACCATAGAAGTAAATAAAAGCATGCAGTAGTGTAAGAAGATGTTACGAAATAGAGAGTTCATAATAAGAACCTAAGCATCACAACCAAAAGATTTAAGAAATGACTTGAAGTTAAGAAGCAAGTATTGCAGAAGATAACATCAATCACTATAGTATAGAAGCTAGTTTTTTAAATAGGAAAAGAAGGTCCAAATTTTGCCATATGTAGCTTGGTTCTTAAATAAGATGGGAAGGCTATTTGGAAGGTTATAATGATTAAAAGGAACAAAAGATTTATAAAAAAGTATTTCATGATGTTTGGAGAAGATAAATTAGAAGAGGCTTAGCAAATTTAAGGAAAAAGTTAACTTGAAGAAGGCTTAATAAAGTAAAGACTTTAGACTACAATAAGTTTATGCACAGGGGTTCATAATATAATAAGTTATGAACAATAATTGTAAGTGTATTATCAACTTACAATGAAAGAGAAGATACAGTTTAGAAGAAGATGCACTGGTAGAGAAAGAGGAACATTGTTGCAACCCAAGAAGTTCTTATGAACTTAGCATAAGTAGACTCGAAGATATAACAAGACCAAAGATGATTATTACAAATTACTATACTCTTGAATAAGTACTAAGTTACAGAATTAGTATAAGATAACTTTGTTTATCATAAGTGGATTTGTAAGTAGCTTAATTAATAAGACTTACAATAGTCACAATTTCCAAGACTACAAAGTGCAATTATTATTATGAAAAGAGCTATGATCTTACAAGTTCACGTTATTACTTCCTACTCATTACATCATGAACAACCTTGAAGATAACTTAGAGAATGAAATTCATAACAATACTTATAAATGATGTTATTTCTAATTACGAAAAGTTTATCTCTTTGTAAAAGATCCTCATAATTTAATACTTATCTCAATCAAATATGGATTAAGGACCTATATATTTGAAATTCATAATTCTTTAGACATGTGATGAAACAAGTCAACCATATACTCTTTGATTTATTTACATCTTAAGATATGTAGATATAAAGGTACAAAAATGATATTTGAAATATACAACCTATAGGTTGAAAAATAAATATATTACCAAGAAACCACATTGTTTTTACAACTATGCTATATTAGAAAAATAAATGTTAAGTTCTAGGTGGCTATTGAGAAAATATTGTAAATGAATATTTAAATTAAAAGAAAGTTTAAGCATCTCATGAAAAGCTTAATGCTTGTTCAAATATTCATATAATACCTTATGTTGAGTGGTGAGGCACCCCTACTCTCAACCATAAGAATACAAGCATGTACGCATGATCTGGTCGAACTCTATACACAGACTAGTTGTGGCACCTAGATAGTTACATGTTGATCGCAGTTCGCTATCTTCTCATTTGGACTAGTATTTGTTTTATCATGTATGGTTTAGTCCAGAGTGAGGTGTATGATGTGATTTCTAATTACTATGCTTACTCCTAAAGATAATGAGAAACACTTGAGTAAATAACTAAGCAATAGGAAGTAAGATCTAATCTAGCCTAAGTGCGATGAGCATTTGTCTTTAATCATTCATACGCATCTTGGACCTTGTGTACTACTTCTGGGGTTACCAAGTGCACATTACTTAAGAACTACTAGATACACTACTGGGTTACCAAGTAGTTTCACTTAAATGTTCGTGATTAAGATGTACTCATTTTGCATTAACAATAGGAATAGTAAATAACAATTGATGAGTGGCGAGGTACCCCTACACTCAACCATACAAATACGAGCATTTTCATGGGTGATCTGGTTGAACTCTGTAGACGGACTAGTTGTGGCACCTAGACAGTTAGCCTTAGGTCACAGTTCGCTGTCTTCCCACTTGGACTAGTATTATCTTTGTCACGTATGGTTTAGTCCAGAGTGAGGTGTATGATGTGTTCTAACCTAATGCTACTCTTGAAGGCAATGGAAAGTAAGATTAACCAAGCTAGGAGGAAAGGGTAAGAGAGAATCTAAACTAGCCTAAGTACGATGAGCATCCATTCCTTAATCATCCATATACATCTTGGACTTCGAGCATGACTACCACTGGGATTACCACGCGCATGGCCTAGGTACGCTACTGGGTTACCAAGTAGTCACACTTAAATGCTCGTGATTAAGTTGTACTCATTCCGCGTTTTAACATGAGATAAGGATGAGAAAGATTAACTAGGAAAGAAGTAAATAAAAATTAAATATACAATTAATTAAACTAAGTGAATGCTGCAATGATGAAGTAATCTCAGTCTTTATTTTCGGTCATGTGCATGTCCAAGTACGTCACACTCGAATAAAGGATGTCGTATAATTACAATCACCACACTGCAAGCATACACTGGGAAATATTCTAACTCTGGAATGACAAAACTGCAAGAGTCTAGCTAAGGATCTAAATCTAGATGGAGAAAAAAGGGAGAGACACCTCTTATTTATAGAATTGGCGATGGGCTGCGATATCACGTACGCTATATCGCAGGGAAGGATGCGATATCGTGGCCCATGCGATATCGCGGGTGCATTATCATGGGTGCGTTATCGTGGGTGTGTTATCACAGCTGTCAGCAAATTCATGACTCCTCAAAAATAAAGAAATATTAACTAAGAAATTAATAAATAATAATTAATAATCAAACAATTAAAAACTAAGTGAATGCTACAATGATGGAGTAACCTCGATCTTTATTGTCGATTGTGTGCATGTCCAAGTACGTCACACTGAAACAAAGGTTCCGTACAATTACAAACATCACACTGCGGGCATGCACTTGGAAAAGGAACTAAAAACTAATTGAAAATTGACAAAAAGACTTGACCCTAAAGACTTACCAAAGATTCTCTTCATGTGCGTCCAAGTGCTATATTTATAGGCTAACACGGGAATCACAATATCATGTATACGATATCGTTACCCAAGCTGCGATATCACATACCTGATATCATGTATTTGATATCTGGGCATGGAAAACCATGATTCATCATACCCCCATGACTAAATAACAAATCATCCTCAAGTCAAACAAATAAAATGAGAATAAGTTCATTTGATTACATGGTGGATAGGTACGAGATTATGGACTAACTATGAATTATTTCATGTTGTAGTGTGGAATTAAACAAAGCAAAATTAGGACACCAACAAAGTATACAAAATATAAAATTTTTGGGACTCATGTGGTCCCTGGTGGCTATGGCTTCTCCATGGGCTTCTTCCTCTTATCTTATGCTCTAGGCTTTGGAAATGGATACCTCTGAAGAAGTGCCTGAAGCTTTTCTCCTTTGGTTTGGGGATCATGTGTCATCCATGCTGATGTTTTGATATTTAATGGAGTCGGAACCTCCCATGGACATGACAGTTATGGAAACATCTAATTGGCCTTGACACACCAAGGTATAAATAACCATCATTCCTCTTCATAGGCTCTAGCCTTGTCTCTACATTCTTGATAATCTGTGAGCCATTGAGCCAAATTTGCTGCAACATCTTTCTAACCTTGGTAGCTGGCTTTGACCACCTATAATTTAGAATTTGCTACCTCCAATTTTTGTAGTGTCTTTTTGTGTTCAAAAAATTCTACTTCATATTTGGTGTAGGTGATAGTTACTTGCTTTTCCAACTCTATACTCAAGCATCTTGTTGTTAACATGGCTAAGTTGACATACCATAGGTTTGCCAACTCCATGTATTCAGTGAGATCCTAGATCTACAGGTCTCAGCTCTTTAGTTCTACTTGGTGGGCATAGGAATAAGTGTCCAGTATGGCCCACCAGTTAGTATTTTGAGCATTAAAAATTTTGATATGGGTCTTAGCCATATGGATCTCTTTTTCAATGATTTTCTTGTACATCCCCACCTAATCCCAGAAATGTTCTTTTAACTTTTCATGTTGCTTAACTTCATTCTACCACACACTTATTTCAATGGCCATATTCTGACGGATGATGCGTACCTCCTCCATTGAGAGGGTCCTATTTTCTCTAGCTAAGCAATTCATGTCTTGGTTGACCCTTATTAATTATTCTCACATTTACTAAAAATTCTCCTCAAGAACATTCTTTTTTTTTCAATTGTGGTCAATCGAAGATTCTTGACAATAAGGAGCTTATTTTTTTCTTGTAAGGCCTTGAGTGCTTTTGCATGTGCAGATGTTTGGGCTTGTGCCTTCCAAACATCCCAATTAGCCTTCTCTTTCTCCATTGCTACCTTTTATTCTCTTCTAACAATTTATTCAATTTTTTTGTCCAAAATAACTCTAGCTGGTTAGTTGGGATAAGTTGGGACGAATCTCGCTGTGTGGCTTGTAGGGCAACGAACTTCTCTTGGAGTCTTCTCAGCTCATCTTCTACATGTTCGGCCCTAACCTCAGTCGACCAGCTTTCCTTTCATGGAAATGAGGCCTGATTGTGTTGCTATGACATCTTGAAGGATGTCAAACAAGGACATCATTACTTGTCTTGTTTGTAGTAATCGATCCAAAGAATCCTTATGTTCCATAGGAGTCATCGAGGGATTGGCTAAGACTGGAGCATCATGTGCTCCTGTGAGATCTGCTGGTGGCACAAAAGGAACATTAAATGATTTCTTGATGTGGTTTGTGACCACTTTTACTACTCCAGTTGCATCTTGATGTTGCATGATCACTACTATGGTGCCTTCACTAGTTTCTAATTACACTTGGAAAGATGCAGCATTTCCAAAGATCTGTTGTAAGCAATGTGATTCCCCTCCTCCTATTTGTATGGAAACCTCACCCCATGCATGATTAATTGAGATCGTAGGCTGTATGGCATCGTCAATGACCTTGAAGAGGTTAGTTTCATCACAACTTTGCCAATTGACCGCTTTTGCAATGGCCCTGAGATGGCTCATCAACGGTCGATAATCTTACGATGGTGGTGGCGGTTGGTCTTGTTGGCTCATGGGCTATGTGTTGGGCCCTACTTCCTATTGTTGATTGGGCCTCATGTCTAGAAGTTGGCTAGGCCCTACTATTTGAGATGTAGTGGGCCTAACTGTCTGCTCTTGCTCAGGCTCCAGTGTCTCACCAGCATCTTTCCTTGGTGCTGGTGGCTTTAGTAATTTAGCATATGAGGCATTTTGAGCCTTTTTTGGGACATTATTAGTGTACCCTAGAATTCTATCACATCGGCATAGCTTCCTTATTAGACAAGGGAAAGGCAATGCAAACTTCCCTATCTTACATTCTTTGAACTGCCTCAATATTTTTGTGAGATATCAATGGGGTAAATTGGCATCAACCTTGTCCATCAAGATTGCACTTCCTCTAGCCGCATAGGTGGAGATCCTATTTAGTCCTTTTGTTGGGAAGATATAATAGGTGCCAATTTTGAAATAGATTCTCTCTTCAAGGATGAGTTCCCCATATGTTTTGTCCTCCTTACTATATGCCCTCTTTAGCCATACTTTCTATGCATTAGCATTAGAGTGAGTGGACAGATGAGAAACCTTGGGCCCTATATTCGGAAGGTTCAGAACTTCTGAAATGGCCTTAGCAGAGAAATCAATTGAAATCCCACCAATGTTAGTAGTGGTGCCTTCTTCTTTATTATGCCAAAATTGGTAAGTCTCCCCCAAATACCATTCACCACTCTCTAAGAGAGCAAGCCATAGTGGAGATCCTTTGAGTTGATCTCTGATCGACTTAGGGGAAAATTTGGTAAAAGGTCCAAAATTAAGTTCTATGATAACTACAGCTGACGTGGACCTTTCCTGAATTGCTTGAACACATTCTGGGGACAACGTAAGATGTTATCCTTATTCAAGTGCCTTACCTTCTCCACCTTCTGCTTGCCCAGATTGTGTAGTAACAAGGGTTTCTTGATGGATGCTGAATGATTATGCCTCCTGCTCTACATATTTTTCAGAAGGTCCTTGGCCTCTACCTCTCCTTGGGCATTTGGATGCACCTTGAGAGGGTTGTCCCTATTGTCCTCATTTAAGGGCCATTTTTAATCACACTAGGATCAATTGTTAGTAAGGTCATTTAATAAAATTTAATTATCCTATACCTTACTCATTGCCTTTAATGAATTTTGAATTCTTGCTTAGTGTGATTCCAGAGTTAGAAAGTTTCAAGGAAATCCCCCTAAATTTTTTATTGTCAGGTCTAATTTGATCGAGTGGCTCTAATAATAATTTTCATGATTTGGGTGAAGGAATAAAATTGGTTTAGCATAAGTTCTTATCATTTCTTTAGATCACTTACCCCTATGATATCCTTTAGGTGATAGCAAATTTTGAAAACGTTATGCGCAACTTGGAGCATACCCTTCCCCCACGACTAAGTTAAATACTCCAAGTTTAAGTAGGTTTGATCAGAAGAAGAATCAGAGTGTTAACATGCGAGATATGGATAGTTAAATGGTAGGTGCACAAAGCATGAAAAATCATGGAAGAAAATCACAACTCCCCTTGCATGAATAGTTGAAAATGACATTAACATGCACCGAGAGGGGGGGGGGGGGG
>MNCI01026832.1:2165194-2190861 GCA_015680685.1 Gnetum montanum
TATGGACGTGATATCACATACATGCTAGTGCAAACCCAATACTGGGTACTCAATATCGCATCCCTTCCAAAATAGGGTACTTGGCCAAATTGATAAAATTTTGAGTTTCCATGGCCAAAAAGGAAGGATTTAAGGTAAATTTGAAAGATCTAGGGTAATGTAAAGTGGTCATTAAGGCATCAAAACTTAATGAAGTGGAATTATACAATGAAGCTCTTGAATAGGGTGAGGAAAAAGTACATGTAGTGGTGCAGAAGAACGTTTGGGTTGAAATAATGATAAAGGAAAGAATAAATTCAGTAGTGTAGTACTTAGAGGATGTGAGATGATGTGGTGGTGTGCAATAAGTACAGATTACAAAACTTACACAAGTGGGTCCTCCCCAAAGTAGGTTCCAACCTATCATGTCCTTCCATAACCACACCTTAAAATGTTCGTAGGCACTAGAAGGGTTAAATGCAATCCACACTAGTGCAACAAAACACACCTATGTTAAATACCACCATGATGAGGCATGAATTTTATGCCACACAAGACATAAGTTAGAAATACTTGGACAGTGAGGTGAGACAAATCGCAGAAGGGATTACAAAGATTAGGACGTGAGGTAACCTACCCTGGGCATAATGAATCCTGATTGTGGGGTGTGATTAATGTATCATTAGCATTTCACTCCAAAATCAAGACCAAGTCCATACCTTTGAACAATGACATTGCATTGTTTCATCCAATGATAGACAACCATAAGAGCATCATGACAGCAAGGTGTATGATCACTTAGCATTTTTTACGGCATGTTTCTCTTGATCTTTTCTTTGTTGTTTTTCTTTTCTTTTTTTTTTCTTCATTTGGCTGCTTTGGCATTTTTTCATTTCCAACAATGATCTGGAGAAGCCACCATCCTTTAGGCATGGATGCATGTCTTTCCAGTGGAACCCTCTAGAATAGCATTGAGTTTCTTTATGGAGTGCCTTTATTACTCTTACTTCCATTTTTTGTTAGATTTACAAGGACCTTAGTATAACCAAGCTACATGATAGCATAGACAGATGTCACCAAAGAGAATCCACAAGTCCCCTTGATGTCACACCCTGGCCATTCCCTCTTAGTTTGTCATTTTTCACTTTGGGCATAATAAGTACAAAGTTACTTTAAGTTTTAATGATGACAAGAATATCATCATACCCAGAGTAGAACCTCTTATTAATAGAATGGGTGGATGTTGTGGGCTCACTGTCCAAATAATTAGTTACTTGTGACTTGATAGCATAGAAGAACACCTCAACTAACATGTCACATGAGTATTTTATTCATAGATGAGATTACCCTTAAAAAGATAAAATGACAAACTGAAAGATGAAAAATTAGAAAAATAAAAATTGGAAAACAAAAAATTGTAAAATCAAAGAAAAGGAAAAACATTTACTAATTCTACTTATTAGAATGGGGGGGGTATCCCCCATGATTGAACCTTTGATTATGGTAAAAATTAATAAATGGAAAGTTTGGATCCATGCATGTTGGAAATATTGGGGTCTAGTCATATCCAAACCACTGGGTATATTTTGATGTGGCGGTGGGAATGTACCCAAATTGGGATTCACACACTTAATTAAAGTAGGAATAGTGGGGTAGATTATAAGATGTGGTCATGTGATAAGAAGCTAACCCACTATGACACCCATGACCATAAAATGGTATGCAAGGATCGATATGTCTCTTCACATTGTTATATTCATTGGGCTGCATGGTTGTTAGAGTGGTAATTGGTGGCCTAGATGAGGTAACAGGAGGTATTGAGTTTGAGGAGGACTGTTCATCACAGTGTTGGGCTTGTGCTGAGCTGGAGGATGCAGTGGTTTTAGAATTGTGCTACCTTTTTCTACAACCATGCCTAAAGAAAGGATGTATTTGACATTGTGGAGGGCTCCCATTGCTGTTGATAGTAGAAACACATGTTCGTTGGTTGGTGCTGTGGTGCCAAACCTTCCTGTACAATTGGTGGCGATGCAAAAGGAGATGAAGAATGAGAATATTGAGGGCAAGGAGAAGTGTAAGGAACATGAGGTGGTGATCTCGTGGAAGAGGACACGGGTTTATGATACTCAAGAGAGTGATAACGATGAGGTGAAGTAGAGGATGTTGATCTAGTTGGAGAAACAGGGTGTTGAACATAATAAGTGCTTAGTGTCGGGGCATACAAAGGTCGAGGCCAGTTTGGTGATGGTCTCCCCCATGAATAGGGGTTTTGCCATTGTGGTTGGACATGGTACTTCTGTATGAAATTCGGATGTAGCATTCTTCCCCAGTGATCATGTAGATGTGACAAGATTGGGCATTGGCCTTTGGGGTGATTGTACAGGAAAACATCACATTGATACTTTTGATTTATAGTTGGGCTCCTATTCTTATTTCCTTTATCCCGTCTTTTTGATTGTCAAGTGGTGTTCTATCCTATTTCTCAGTTTGGCATTCTCTGTTTGTTCTAGTTGTCAAAGTGATCGTGCATGGTTTTACCTCTAATAATGTTTGCATATTCTCTACATTTTTCATTTACCTACTCCATAATTTTATTGATCTTTGCCTCAATTTCATCTAGTGATTTAAGTATTGGCAAAGATGGAGATGATTCCACCTCCTTGAGGTGAGTTGATTTCTCCCCTTAATGATTATGGACCTTCCTTACTTTAAGAGTTTGATCTTGTTGAGATCTTTCAACATTCTCCCATTTGGCTATTTCTACTTCTTCTTTTTCTACCCACTTAATAAGCTCTTGGAATTGGTGGGTTTGTAGTTCATATAGTTGCCCTGGGGCATACATCCCTAGGGTCTCCCTTGTTTCATTATGGAGCCCATCCATGATGTGATACATTAGCCTTTCCTTGGAGAACCCATGGCCTAGGCAGTTGTTTAATAGTAAGTAGTACCTTTCTAGGGCCATGTTCAAGGGTTTATGTTGCCCTTGTTTCCACTCTTGGATTTGTCTCCTCAAGGTTGACACTCTTGTACAAGTTTAATATTTTTCATTGAAGAGTTCTACCATTCTTGGCCAATGATGAATTGATTTCAGCTTTAAAGAACTGTACCATACTTTTTCTTGGCCAACGAGTGTCATAGGAAAGAGTTTAAGTCTTTGCCATCCATTATAAATATTTTTCCATGCACAGACCTCATAGAAGGCTTGTAAATGATGTTGTTGATCTAAATCATAGCCTCTTGAAAACTTAGGAAAGTTGTTTAAGTCAAGCTTGGGTAGATGACTTTCCTTATGATGCTTGCGAGATATTTGAATAGCCTCTTGTATATGCATTAGGCTTTTAGCGGCCAATAGGGGTTCATCGTCACTAAGTAGGTTACAAGTTTGTGAGTTGGAATGATGGTGTCTTTGTTCATGTTGGCGTTCTTGATTATGCCCATGGGTTTGATTTTTCTTTCTACATCGACCCCTTGAGAAATAGTCATCCATGTCACAACTTGACATTGAAGGAGCAGAGGAAGAGAGAGAAATAGAAGACTCATCATGACTTTTGTTAGTCTTCCAATCATCCCCTAATGTACTCTTGTGAACCATTAAGAAGGTCCTAGGCCTTCTAGGCCCCCTTGTTCTATGGGATGTCCCATCCTTACTAGAGGTGTCTGAGTTGGGTGAAAAGAGTCCTTAAGTATCATTGGAACATCTATAAACATATGAAACTCCTACATAAGATTGAGTACTTCAAACTTCTTTGTCATCATAAATTGCATTGGTTCTCCAATGAATTACGTTACTAGTTGCTACATTAACATTATCTTGTGAGAGAGACATTGTTGTGAATTGTGTGTGACTTAATTGCAATTAATTTCCTTTCTAAAAGATATATCATTAATACTTTGTTACATTGATCTTGTATGATATAACTAATCTAGATAACTAGCAACATCCTTGGCAATGACATCAATGATGAGTGGCAAGGTACCCCTACACTAAACCATACGAATATGAGTGTGTACACGCGATTTGGTTGAACTCCATAGACGAACTAGTTGTGGCACCTAGATAGTTACACGTTGATCGCAGTTCGTTGTCTTCCCACCTAGACTAATATTTGCTTTGTCACGTATGGTTTAGTTCATAGTGAGGTGTATGATGTGATTTCTAATTACTATGCTTACTCCTAAAGATAATGAGAAACACTTGAGTAAGCTAATAAGCAATAGGAAGTAAGATCTAAGCTAGCCTAAGTGTGATGAGCATCCATCTTTAATCATCTGTATGCATCTTAGACCTCGTGTACTACTTTTGGGGTTACCAAGCACACATTACTTGAGCACTACTAGATACACTACTGGGTTACCAAGTAGTTACACTTAAATGTTCATGATTAAGATGTACTCATTCCGCATTAATAACAAGAATAGTAAATGATAATAAAGAAATATTAACTAAGAAAATAATAAATAATAAATAATAATTAAAGAATTTAAAACTAAGTGAATGCTGCAATGATGGAGTAATCTTGATCTTTATTACCGATTATGTGCATGTCCATGTACATCACACTTGAACAAAGGTTTTGTACAATTACAAACATCACACTACGGGCATGCACTTGGAAAAGGAACTAAAAACTAATTAAAAACTGACAAAAAGACTCAACCCTAAAGACTTACCAAAGACTCTCTTCCTGTGCACTTGAGTGCTATATTTATAGGCTAACACAGGAATCACAATATCATGTATACGATATCATTATCATGTATTTGATATCAGGGCTTGGCAAACTATGATTCATCACCTTATATAAAATTTGATGATTAATTTTTCATTTTTGTTCTTGGGGAAGTCAAACCTACAACATCTTACATATTTTGAATCTTCAAGCTTATCTTATCCTAATCTTGAATTATGACCCACTTACTTTGAGAAGATACACAACAACTTAGAGTGCAATCCTCACATGGGTCTTTTGACACCATTATAACCAAATTCTATTTAAAGGCAATGCTTGTCATAACCTAAGACTTTGCAAGGTTTAGTTATTTAATTTAATGCATATGATTAATTCTTTAATACTATCATATGCATTTTAATGAATTAGATATAATATTCTTGGTTAAATCATAGGATTACATTACTATCATTATTGTTATTATTGTTGTTGTTATTGTTACTAGTTTCCTACATAAGTGAATGCAATCTACTTGCTAGGACACTTTGTTAAAGTTTTGTATCCTTTATTTTACTAATGTTAAAGCTCAGTCATAGATTTACTTCATATTATATGATTGAATGTTATGTTCCAATTACCCTAGGAAGTTTTTCTTTAGTTAGTTATCATGTCTTTATAAGTATTTGCCTATGCATATTTATTTCTTTATGCATATTTATGCTTTATCATGCACATCTTGTTATGCATCTTTTTATTTTATTATGCACATGTGCTTATATAATACTTTCTTTATTGAGCAATTATGGACCATGATCCTACCTAGACCATATCCCTTGTTACCTTACCTTTTATCATTA
Organism: Gnetum montanum; assembly: GCA_015680685.1. Lineage (NCBI taxonomy): Eukaryota > Viridiplantae > Streptophyta > Gnetopsida > Gnetales > Gnetaceae > Gnetum > Gnetum montanum. The sequence goes on from MNCI01026832.1 coordinate 2,170,701, forward strand.
AAGTGGAATTTGGAGTTCATTTTTAATTATAATTAAATATTGCATAAATCAAGTTTGTTAAGAGAGCACTTTAGGATGAAATCCTACCTAGAATATAACTTTACCAATGTGTCTAGGACATTCAGAAATCTAGATTTAGATCCTTGGTTCACTAGAATAGGAGTTACAATTTTTGAGATATCGCAATTTCTAGTTTGGTAAAATATCATAAAATTTTTGGCATTTGAACTAGGCAAGTATGATAAGTGCTGGTGCTAGAAATCTCAGTTGCTAGAATGGGAAATTGGAAGATCCTAGTGTTGGAATAGTTTTAACCTTGAGTCCCAAGGGCCTCTAGAAAATGGGACTCAAGGTACCTTGGATGGTCTTGTCAATCACCTAGGGACTTATGAAGTGCAAAAATGGAAGTATTTTTGAAATTGTAAATGTAAATGGCAACGTAGGTGGAAATGCCCTATCAAAGATGGGCTACTGAGAATGGTAATGGAAAATGAGATTATAATTACAAAAATAAACTTGAAAATAGAAACAAAATCCAAAATTTACACAACATAAACCAACAAATTTATGAAAGAATATAAAAGAGGTTGAGTTCATAGTGTACAATATTGTGCCAAGGGCACAAGAAGTTGCTTGTCAAAGCTTGAAGTCTATTGGAGAAGGCTACCTTCACAATCCAGTTTCTTCCCAACTTTGGTCTATTGCAACTTTCCATTAGTTTCCACCAAAATTGACTGCATGGGAATGGGATTGGCGTTGCATGTTTGGGGCAATGGAAACTATATGTGAGTCTCTATGCCTAGCGGAGTCCTAATTTCTACCACTAAATGACACTACCAGGTGAGGATGGAATGACTGCAATTGGTTTTAATGGCAACCAATGAAGATGGAAATGGAATAGGATCTATACTTTTAGTGACAATGATAACTACATGGGGGTGTTTATTCACAGTGTACTTTTAGTGACAATGATAACTACATGGGGGTGTTTATTCATAGTGTAGTGTTAGTTTCTACTATTGGAAATGTAGGTGGACTGCAAACGGGTTTAATGGATGATGGATGTGGTTACTAGAAGATGGGGGAAGTGGTGTTTTCTGCAAAATGGTTTTAAAATGCCAAGTGACAAAGTGCTTAGAGCACAAAAATCCTAAGTAGGTGTGACTGCCAAAAAATGCCAGAAGTTGGAACCAATGTATGTGCTACCAAAAAATGAGAAAATTAAGAACCTAGAAATGGTGTCAATGTTGGGTTTTTATAGGTTAGGATTGCCATTTTTAGGCCTGCCATTGATTGTCATTGACTACTAACAAATTGGGGTTGATTGTGGGTTGTAATGGCTATTGCTATGAGCGTAGTTAGCCAACTACTACCAATGTAGTCAGCCAACTACTACGAGTGTAGTTAGTTAACTACTACCAATATAGTTGGTCAACTACTACTCAACATAGTCAACCAACTACTATTAATGTAGTTGGTATTTGTGGTAAGTCCAGAATTGACTACATCCACAAAACCCATCCATTTACTATACATAGTAAACATGCTTTTGTAACTATGCTGAAGGCTTTCGAAATGGAAAATGAAAAAGTATTGGAAAACAAAAAGACAAATGGAAACAAAAAAAATGGTGGAGCCTATTGAAAAGTGTTGTGCTTGGTGAAGACTGTTGTATGGTCATTGTTGACTTGAGATGCATGTGCTAATTGTTGTTGGAAAAATGGCCATCCTAACAATGACAATGTTGCATCCTTGCCTGGTCCTGTTGATGACTACACTCTCTATTGTAGCTACTATGGCTACTATAGCTATTGTGCCTATTGAAAATGACTCTAGTATAGGTGGGGTTATATCCCTACAAAAACTCATGAAAATGTCATTTTTAGCCATTCCAAAGGTGTTTTCAGCCTTCCTAACCCCAAATATGGACATGGGATACATATTTCTAGTTGGGAAATGAGGCAATAACAACTTTTGAAGCATTTTTTCAGGCCCAAAAAGTTGAAATATGCAAGATTTTAGCTTCTATCCTACATATCTTACATTTACAATGAAACTTTGTCTCAAGTTGAGAAGTCAGATTTACAACATGAATTTTAGTGGTGTTTCATTAGCCCCTCTTTGTTAATGATTTGGATGATTAACATAAGAGACATCAACAAAGAATACAAAATACCACTGTAGGTCCATCACAACATCTTTTCTTTACACTTCATTCAATAGTATCAAATGGTGCTCAAGAGTTCTTGAAATAAGGCCATGATGATGAAATGGTAAAGAGGTCATGAAAAAATGGGTACAAGGGCTAACAAATATTCGTAAAATAGTTTAGACTATGCACTTTGTTTTTAAACGTATGGCTCACTAAGCAGATGTGTTTGAAGAACCAACACTTCACTTCAATGCAATGTGCTCTTTGTCAAGGCTGATTTTGGTGTTTATTTCCTCATTGATTGAGTTGTGTTACATTCAATGGACTTGGAGTTTTTCCATTGAATGAGGTATGCTCAATGGACTAAGATGTGTTACATTCAAGTGGACTTGGGGGTTTTCCCATTGAACAAGATGTGTTACATTGGATGGACATAGTATTTTCCAACTAAATCAAATGTATTACATTCAAGTGGACTTGGAGGTAGTTCATAGGTTAACATTACTACTCAAGGTATAGGGAGGTTATATTTAGGCTATGAGATGAGGTTCATAGGAAATGATATGGAACAAGCACTCTTGGATAGATTCAACGAATCTTGCACATCGAGGTTATGTGGTGACTTGTTGTTGTGATGAGTTGCATCCTTATGGTGGCTCTAGGATTCATCCTATGAATACAACTCCAAGAGAACCAAAAAACTAGAGAGAAAAATCATGTTGTTACAAAGGGATACATTAGGCCATGAAGGATGATTTAGCCAATTTGGCTACCCAAGATTACATGTTTCCAGTTGAAGGTCTTGGCAGGCTGCATTATCGGTTTAACATCTCAATAGGTTGCAGTGCCAGTTTTAAGATCTTAGCGGACCATAGATATCAAGCTCACTTGTTAAGGGTCATTAATGTTATGGCTGCTATAGGCTATATGTAGTATGGTTTGAGATAGGAATGATTGATTGGATTGGCTAGCTCATTCCCATCCATGTTTGTTATTCAATAGGCCTCATTGTTGTAGGCCTTGGTGACCAAGAAAGGTCCTTCCTAGTTGGCTGAGAATTTGTTTGCATGCTTGCGAACAACCTTAAAGACTAGGTTTCCTTCCTTGATCTTGCACTTGCCCAGGTTGTGATGGTGCTACCTTTTCTACCTTTCTTGGTAGAACTTGATGTGAGTGAGCATTTGTACCCACCACTCCTCCATCGAGTCTAGGTCCATGGTTTGTAACTCCTTACTTCCTCATCATTGATGAAGTCAAATAAGACCACTCAAAGTAATGGTACTTGCAATTCAAGAGATAAAAAAACTTTAGAATCATAAACAAGGCTATAAGAAGTCATGCCTGCTGTGGTATAGTATGTTGTTTCATAGGCCTAGAGTGCATGGATAAGTTGTTCATGCCATTTGTAGCTATTGTTGTTGAGCATCTTCTTGAGCAAGTTGATGATGGCCTTGTTTCTCGCTTTGGCTTGTTCATTGGCCTGAGGGTAATAAGATGATAAGAAAGATTGTTTAATGCCTAGATCATGATAGAAATTTTCCATTTCTTGGCTACTAAACTATGGTCTATTGTTGGTGACTATGGCCATAGGTATACCAAAATGGGTCACTATGTTATGTCGTTGGCATGTGTTACAATTTTTGACCTTTTTTAGGCAATTGTTTTTCATATAAAACTAGTAATAGCCTAACTGTCTAATCTTAGTGGCCATGATTATTTGTGGTGAACCAGTAATAACCTAATTGTATGAGGTTTCTTGGTCATCAATAGGTGAAACTGTAAGTTACATAGCTATAGGTTGACCTTTCATTGAAGATTGAGAAATGTAATGAAGATCAAACTCCACTGTTATGGCTTTCCATTGGGCTATACAACTACTTTTGTAAATATTGGTAGTTATGGCTCTAAGTATGTTGTCTTTGTGAATGATGTTGACCTGGCTCCTAAAGAGATAGCATCTCTATTTCTTCAATGAGAAGACCAGTGCTAGAAAGTACTTTTCTCCTTCAAAATACCTAGTCTTGCGGAGAACTAATGCATGGCTAAGGTAGTATACTGGCATTTCTGCTCCATCATCACATTTTGGTAGAGTAAAGAAGCAATGGATGTGTCAAAGATGGCAAGGTAGATATAAAATAGATTACCCTCTTATGGAGGATAGATTATTTGTACTTGTACCAATTCTTGCTTAAGGTTTTCAAATGCTTCTTGGCATTGAGTCATCCACTCATAGTGAACTCCTTTTTTAAGCAAGTGTTGCATGGTTTTTAGCTTATTTGTAAGCCTAATGATGAACCCATGAATAAATTGTAACCTACCTTGAAGCCCTCGAAGCTCCTTAAGATTGATAGGAATTGCTAACTTGGATAAGGCCTTAACCTTATTAGGATCAACATGAATCCCTACTTCAAACACTACAAAGCCAAGCATCTTACTAATTTTTACACTGAAGAAAAACTTCTTAGAATTGAGTCTAAGTTCAAACTTAAGGCACTATTTGAGCATAGGGTCTAGATCTCCAGCATGGTCATTGGCCACTTTGGACTTAATGGCTATATCATCTATGTAATCGTTGAGTAATCCTAACATGTAGTATTAAAGATATATGTCATAGTTCTTTGAGAGGTTGCTCCTGGGTTCTTAAGGCCAAAAGGAATCATGGTATAGCAAATGGTACCCTAAGGGATCATAAAGATAATGTTAAGTTAGTGTTCTAGATTGATTCTAATATGGTTATATCCTGCGAATCCATCCATAAAGGACAATAAAGCATGTCTAGCCATAGTATCAATGAGTTGATCAACACTAGGCAAAGGAAAGTCATCCTTGATAGTTGCTTTATTTAGATCTCAAAAATTAATGCAAATATGGATACTCCTATTTTTCATAGGGACTACCATGATGTTAAACACCCACTCTATGTAGTCAATAGCTCTAATGAAACTAGCTTGGTATAGCTTGGTAATTTCATCATGAACTACTAAGGTTAAGTTTGGTTTAATCTTACACACTTTCTACTTAATTGGTCTAATGTTAGAATTAAGTATGATGTTGTGTTGGACTAGATGTGGGTCTAAACCTATCATATCCTCATATGACCAGGCAAGGACCTTAGGGTTGTCTTGTAGGACCTTGGTGATGTCTTGAGCCTATTGAGGTTCCAATGAGGAACTTAGTTTAAGGGTTTTATCCTCACCACTATGTGTTGTCACAGGAACCTCAGCGATAGAGTCTTTAGTTATGTCACTAGCCTCAAGATCAAGGGTTTTAACTAGGTTTTTAGGCCATTCTATAGGATTTTTAATTGAGGCTATGTGGTTGTCAAGACTCTCAAGCTCAAGGTCTAGACAATTGGGATCAATATATCATTCAACATCATCATGAGGCCCACTTAGGCTCAAAAGTAATGCTTCCAAGTGTCCATACTTCAATCTTGAATATTGATCATAAATGGAAATGGAAGGCTAAACAACTAAGTTTCATGACTAAATTTGACTCTGATGGACCTTGTGACTCCTAAAAGTGGATTTTGAATAATTTTAGGAAATTTTTAGACAAGTTTATGGGGAATATGCTGGGCCTAGAGGGGGACTATGCTGGCCCAATGTAGACCTAGTATCCCTCAACGTAGTGATAGCTTCCATGATCAAAAATGGTAAAAAATAATGCATTTCATGGTTAGATAGGCTTCGATGATGCTCTAGGATTTTTTGGAAGTGGATTTTTTATCTTTCTGGAAACTTTGCGTGGACTATGTTGGGGGTTCGAGAGGGACTACATTGGCCCAACACAGTTCCAGTCTCCTCTTAGCATAGTCAAGAATTGAAAGCCCAAAAATGATGAATTTAACTCCAATGAAAGGTTTGGTGATCTTAATTTGTCATGGCAAGGTCTTGTAATCGATAGAGGTGTTTTTTGAGTGATTTTTGGACTACTATGAAATTCATGGTGTGGACTATGCTAGTGTTGGGATAGGATTATGTTGGCCCAATGTAGTCCCATATTTCTATTAGTGTAGTCCATATTTGGATGGTCAAAAGTAGTTCCCATGGTTGATATAGCCTTCTAACAAGGTGCTAGGGTTGACTGGCAATGAACTTAGGTAAATTTGACAAGCTTTTCATGCAATTTTGATGGACTACACTAAGCCTATAAAGGGACTAAGCTAACCCAGCATAGTCCACCATCTCTTCAAAGTAGTCTAAGTTGGCAAGGCCAAAAATTTGAAAAATTGCATGTTTCATTGTTAGACAGCTGCAAATGGCACTTTAGGGTTTTTATGTGCCAATTCTCATGTTTTATGATACTTTTTATAATTCTTCAAGGGGACTACACTAGGCCTAAAATGGGACTACACTGGCCCAATGTAGTCTTCATCTTCCCTACTGTAGTCTAAGTTTATGATGGCTAAAATAATGGGAAAATGAAAAATTTGTTGTCAAATAGCTCTAAATGGAGTCCTAGGGTTTTTTGGAGGTTAGTTTATATGTTTCCTTGGTGGATTTTCCCACTTGGGATGGACTACCCTGGGCTTAGGTGTGGATTATGTTGGCCCATTGTAGTCCTCCTCCTCCTCTCAATGTAGTCTATGTGATGGATGCTAGACTATGAAGGAAACTAGGTTTCATGTCTAGATCAGCTCAAACAAGGGTTTTAGGGAAAAAATGTGTTAATTTAGGGTCAACTAAGAGTTAAATGGATTGGATGGGTTGCTTGGGATTGCAAGAAGGTAAGATATGATGTTGGACTACATTAGGTAGTAGCTAGGACTACATTTTCCTAGCATAGTCCCTCACTTTTCTTAGTGTAGTTGATGAGGATGTTTGATTTTTATTAGAGTTGAACTACTTGGTGCTATTGGGGGTTTTGGCCATGGTTTGGTAGGGCTAGATGATTAGTTTGGAGGCTTCTAGAGGTTGGATAAGATTTTTGGAGTTCATCCCATCATGGACTACACTGGTAGTGGCTAGAACTATGCTGGCCCAATGTAGTACTTGTCTCCCTTCAATGTAGTCTTGGTGTCTTGCCTAGGAACTGCCATACTTGGCTGTATTTTTGAGTTGCAAGATGCATAAGTTAAGGTTTATGAGAGGTAGGTGGATGTTGCAATTATTCTATGATCTTAGGTTAACTACTCTTAGCATAGTATGGTTGGAAGACTAACTACCCTTAGCATAGTCATGACCTTTTTCATTATTTTTGGAGCATCTAGTATGGGGCCCACTCAAAAATAGAAATTAAAAAAAAAATTATACAACCCCAGCATAGTCCTAGTTTTCATTTCTTGAAGCCAAGTGGAGTTTTGAAAAGGAAACCAGGGTCTTGATTGGACACCTAGGTTTAAGTAGGAACACTTGTAGAAACTTGTCACAAATTGTATTTTCTTCCTAATTCCTTGCTTCTATGTCTCAGTGAAGAGATCTATCTCCATTGCTACTACGTCTTGCTTAGCTTTAGTGTAGTAATAGCCATTTATGGAATACTACCAATGTAGTCCAGCTATTTGTGATCTATTGCTAGCTTTTGCCATCGCCTACTAACCATTGCCATTGTAGTAGTGATTGTTTCTTGGACTACTGTTAATGCAGTCCAGCTACTGGTGAGTGTGTGGCAATGTTGCCATTCCATACTAACTACTACTAGTTTAGTGACATTCATTAGTAGACTACTACCAATGTAGTCCATCCATTGGTACCCTACTACAGTGTAGTCATTGCAAGAACAAGGGTTTTCCACATTCCTTGCTCCCTTTTTCAGCATCATGACCAAGAAAATGATACCTATTAGGAATCCTGCATTGGAGCAAGTGGACTCTACCATGGAAACCTTAGCATGCCTACCACGTCCAAGGATTGGGGCAAGTTCGACTGCCACCTTTCTAAGGTAGGCCATTCTCATTGGTTTTTCTATTCTATTTTTGTTTTCTATTTGGTTTTTTAGATCTATGCTTATGTACTTGTTATTTTTTAATTCCATGAAAATCCTAGCTTGTTTTCTTTAGCCATCTCTACATAGATCTAAGGTTACTCAATTATTTTTGTCTTGGTAAATTGGATTTTCAAAATGGGCTTGTTGTCTTCATGTTTTTTCCAATTTTATGGACATGGAATTGTTTTCTTTAGATCTAGGATGATGGACTTGTCAAAATTAAATTTTAATGAAATCCTACCCCTTGATTTTGATGTGTTTTTAAATGGATTGAAGGTTGTTTGGTTGCTTTGGCTATGTTTCATGGCTAGACTAGGTTAAACTTTACAAGTTTTATGATTTTTGGGTGAAAAAGCAAGCAACATTGTGTATCATTTACTAAGGAAATGACAATACATTTTGAAAATATATTTTTATGGGTTCTTAAGGTTATTTTTGAGCTTCCCAACTATTGTGGTCCGATTCCATTTGGGGTTGTAATGATGAAGTTATGACCATTTGAGTTAGGTTGTGTGTGTAGGGTTCTTTGCCATTTTTTAGATTTCATGGAAGTTCACAAATTTGTTTCTAAAAAAAAAAGATTTTTGAATTTTCTATAGTTATGGATGTATAGGTCTTGATTCAACCTTTTAAAAAGTGGAGGAATCACTCCATTTGGAGGTTAAATGAATTTTTGAAAATTTTTTTGTCAAACGAATTTAGAGGTTAAAATTTTTCTAGTTATATGGATATCAGGATATTTTGATTTTTTTTGTTTATGTATTTATATTTGTTGTAATATGTTGCACCTATGCAAAGGTTAAAGAGTTACCTTTTTGCTATTTCACAATGGTCACTCCATCTATTGAAGTTATAGTTATCACTTCTAAATGTATAGAGGAGACCTAGATCCTTAAGTTTGGTAAGGTGGAATCCTTACAAGACTAGTTATTAGATCAAGCACCCAATGTTATACATGTGAGGGTCATCCATGCAGGCCTATTCGACCTCTTCATGGCCCCAAGTACAATCGTTCCCACCACAGAAATGTTAAACATTTTTAACTCCTTTAACCAAGGGATTAAGAGGTTTGTCACCCGTGTTCATGGTGTGACTACTATTTTGGACATTAATGCATCCACATTCAATGATCTCTTTGGTGTGCCAAATGATGTCATGTTAGTTATTTTCAAAGTAGGGAAAGAGGTGGATCATCGGGAAGGAGTGGAAGAGTGGTTGGACACTTGTTGCGGTAGCAAGGGATATCCTCTAAGAGATACCAAATCATCATTGATTAGGGAGATGTATCCTTTGTTCTAATACTAGGAATTTCCTAAGTGATTATCATAGGGAAAGATACTAGGTGTGGAACAAACTTAGGCCATGAAGCAAGTACTCACAAAGGGGACCCAATTCAACTGGGTCATACACTTGGCTTCTAGGCTTTGGTTGGAGGTCCAAACACTTCATGAGAACCTCACTACAAAGTGCCATGTACATTTCACACTCTTTGTAGCTTACTTGTGAAGGTTTGCAAAGTTTTTGGTGGTGAGAAAGGATGGATGATGGGTTGCCCAGAATTAATTCAAATTTGATAGGTCTTGTGTGAAGCTTCTTACTCCAATCACTAGGGTCCAAGATCCACTAGAAGCTACAAAAAAGTCCTTATCTATCACCATCAAGAATCTTGATGGAAAATGTTTTAGATCTTTTGATAGCACTAGGGCTAAGCCTCTCACCATACCAGCCAGTGTTAAAAAGGTTTGTATGCAGAGGTTGAGGATATAACTAGGGAGAAACTTAAAAGGCCTTCAGTAGCACAGCTAGTGCTAGTGGTTGGGGAACCTCCCAAGAAAAAGATGATTATCAAGCTTAGAGGAATGTAGACTAAAATTAGAGGTATGTATTTTGTTGATTCATTTCTTTATTTTTACTTTTCTCAAATGCTATGATTAATTTGTGGTTTTGTATGATGTGCTAAGTTACTCTATGTTTCATGGTTGATGCCTCTTATAGAAAAGCAATAGGATCATCAAGCTATAGTGGCAATAACCATCACTAAAAAGGAGTAGACGTGTCAAGAGGAGGAGGATATGAGGAGTTGGGAGGAAGAGATATTGAAGCATTATGAGGATGATGTGTTGGAGAATGAGGCATTGCCTTCTTTTCCTGCTATTGATTAGTTTGACGACATGCTATAGGATTCACAAATGAGTGAACCTCCTATTGCCATATTAGAGGAAATTTCATGTACTTGTAATTTTCAATTATAAGTGTTTGTACATGTCATGTTCCATTGATTTCTTTTTAGTAATGGCCACAATTGTTTGATTGTTTATTACACTTGTTGTAGCTCAAGAGCCATAGGTAGAAGCATTTACTTCTACCTTCCACATGCAACCATGGGTGGAAGTCCTCAATAAATTGGAATTCATATAGGCTGTAGCTAAAGATATGATTAGTAGGTTACAATAGATATCTCCTAAGATTGGTTAAAATAGATATCTCCTAATTTTTAATTCATTTTTCCTTTTATGTATTTGATATGTTACTTGGTTTTTTTGCTGATGTAGTTTTCATTGTTAACTGGTTTCATTTTGTTGGTTATAGTGCCTAACCTGAGATGGGATCTTAGAAACCTAGTAAAGGTCAATGTATTATGTTCCTTACCTTCTGATATGGAGAATGTCCTACATAAACTGTATGAGGGTACCACTAGATGTGCACTCTCATGCACTAAGTCTTTGTGGAAATGTAAACGTTCTAATGAGTTCCTATGGGAACAAGTCATAGCACTAAGGAGAACAAATAATTGAAAGAGAAGGTAACAGACCTTAGGGACCACAAAGACTTCATAGAGGCTCAAGTAAGCAACAAAGAATCTTTGTGCACTAAGGAGATACTTTGGTCTCACTAGTGGAATGAACTTCAAAGCAAGGTCTCCCTTGCTAGAGCAATCAGTAATAGAAGCTTTAGATTGATCTCATCAATTGCAAGGCTAGTGAGTGAAAGGAGTACTATTCTTAGGTTCTTGAGTGGGATCATAAACAAAAGGACCATAATAGGATCTATAAGGCTAAGTGAGATGCTTACCTTAAGTGGCTATAGGAGGAGTCTACTAAGCAATGGAAACTAGAGCTATTTATTATGGGAATTTATGCAGAGAATGTATATAAGATATTTAATAACAATGTGATTGTAGCTACTTCTCCTCTCGTCAAATTACTACTACCTCAGGGAAGGCAACTTCAACCACATTTTACATGAGCCTCCTTCATGAACCGACATTGACAAGATTAACATCCTTACTGGTCTTGATCTTGCGGATGTCAATTGGACCCACTTGTTTGAAGATGAATTCCTCCATCATCTAGACGTTGGTCCCTTAAAACATACAACTTCTAAAATGATGGGACGTGATATCGCATACGCAATATCGCAATGTTCCCTATGATATCACATACGTAATATTGTAGCGTGCCACCAATTCTATAAATAAGAGGTAGCTCTCCCTTGTTTCACCATCTAGATCTAGACCGTAGCCAAACTCTTTCCATTTTTCCATTCCAAAGTTAGAATAATTTCCATGTGCTCGCAGTAGGAGTTCCAAAGTGAACAGATCTTTATTCGAGAAATTTTGTACCTAAGCACATAATTGTGTACGGCAATAAAGGTGAACTTTTGGATAAACCTTGTAGTGCATGGACTAAGCTAATGAGGATTTAATTATTGTTAATTGTTTAAATGCTTTCTTAGGACTTAATCTCTCTCAACCCTCAACTCTCATAGTTAAGTGCATTCAGTACGACTGCTTCGAGCACATGTGTTACGCATGGTAATCCTAGTAACGAATAGCATTTGGTAATCCCAGCAGCATTGCATTGGTTTAGGGATTGAAATAGCAAGTGGGAATGGATACTGATGCTACGATAATTAAGGCTTAGTTAGTTAAAGTTAGTTACTTTGTCTCTTCACCCTTTCCTCTCTTAGCATAGGCGATAAAAACATAAAAGATATAAAAATCACATGCCTCAAGATTACTTAACCATACAACTGTGACAAATACAAGTAAGCTTGGGAGGACAATAACTAATTAACCTTAGGTGTTGCATAAGGTGTGTAGGCACTTAGTTTGCGGAGTTCGACCGGATCGCGTGTGTAACGCTCGTATTCGTATGGTTGAGTGTAGGGGTACCTCGCCACTCATCATTGACACCGTTTTCAGGGACTAAGTTGTTTGTGAGCTAAGTAGAACATAGAAAATTGTCCACATTGTTGGGAAGCTTAAACGAACCCTTAGGGTTAATCAGAAGAAAATTTAAACAACGGTCAGTAGCACACCAACAAGATCAACATGTCTTCTTCTTCTCACAAAAGCACTTCACCACCTAGGGATCACACAAGAGATAGTCGGTAGTCTAACACACGTAACCCAGATCTGCTAGTTCCTCAAGAGTATCGGGTAGTGTATACTCATCACAATGAGTATGTACTCGATTTTACCTTTATCCTCCATTAGGATGAACAACTGCATTGGCAAGACTTACAAGGTAACATAGTGTTACCCCCAGATCGTGTAGTCCTTCTTGCTCTTACACAGATAGACATGATGCAGCTATACGCTGAATACATTGTGTGTGATTATGACACAAGGGATTACCATCCCACAGCAATGCAATGTTTAAGGAACTCACGGAAGGAGAGCTACCATACATCGTTGAAGGGTAAGAGGCCCCATAACGGTTCACCCGTCATAAGCAAAATCAAGGGTGGTGAACCTATTTCAATAGGTTTTCCTCAAAATGATATTCCCCCTCCTGAAAATGGTGAGGAGGTGGGGTATCAGAACCTACACTCCACAATTCATAACCCTAGTTCTGATCCCCATGAACACCAAGTGTTCAATGAGGGAACACAAACAAATGATAAGGACGGGTAGTTTGATCATCATCACTATCAAGGCCGTAGCCACCGAAGAGAAGGTAAGAAACATCATCATGGCGATGGTTCCCCTTCTTCTTCACCTTCATTGCATCATTGACCCTCTCTTTTCACATCAGGGTGCAGTCACAAGGAACACAATCGTGAGGATAAGGATAAGCATAATGAGAACCCTCGATGAGAGAGTCGAGAGTGAGAAGAAGGGCATTTGAGAGAATCAAGGCATGGTAGAAGGGAAAGTAGGGAACCGTGTAGGCATCACAGACGCCATGAAAGAGATGACAATGATGAACCCCTACTAGCAACCTGGAGTATGTTAGACATTACAGAGGCTGTGAGAATACCTACAAGGCACCAGAAAGATAGTCGGATCAAGCAATTAGACATGAATAATATCCCGTAATTTGAGGGGGGATACAACGCTAATCCGTAAAATCACTTACAGGCATTTCACAATGCCTGTGCCTTGTAGAATATCAAAAATGAGTGGAAAAAGTTAAAGTTTTTTCCTAGGACACTCATAAAAGAAGCGGAAAGTTAGTATCAATCCTTAGAACTGGAATCTATTAGACGATGGAGTACAATGCTAGAACTATTCAACGATAAATATCAAACGTACTCCAGAGTGTCCAACTTGCATAAGCAGATCCAAGGATGGAAGCAGGGTAATCATGAACCCTTGGATGCTACCATGGGCCGACATTATGCACTGCTACATCGTTGCCCGGGCCATGGTTACACACAACGAGATAAACTCCACCACCTTGTAGATGGGCTAAGACATGAAACTAGGAGAACCCTTGGAACATATGCCCAAGGGAGATTATCTGAGCTTAGGTCCCGTGAAGTGCATAGACTATTGGAGCAAGTAGCTAAGGAAGAAGGGGAGCTAAGGAAAAGAGAAAGCACGGAAGAGTATAACTGTGATCCTTCCCTCCAAAAGAAGGAAGTAAGATTTTGTGAGGAAGAGAATGAGTCACCACTTGAAGAGTTGGTGAATAGAAAAACCTTGCTACTTCAAAAGTTAACAACTGAAGTGTTGGCTAAGGTAGATTAAATGTGGAACTCCTTAGATAATAGATTTGAAACCGTTTTAAAAATCGTAGAGGAGTCTAAGGAGCGAAGTAGTGACCATCATAAGAAAAAGAGGAGAGATTCAAACCACACATGTAACAAGGTTTAGGAAAAATGACTATCGTTGATGAGGTTGTGGATTCTAATATGGAAAATGATGATGGATGTGAGATCTACCAATATGACCATCCTAAGGGATGTTGCCCAATAATCTCACATATGCAAGAGTCCGGGGTGTATGCACTCAACCCAAGACTTAACAAACGATAAGCACCCCGAAGGTTACCTTATCCCCAAGGTAACCCAAGGCAGTTCCACCAACCCTTAACATATTATCCAAGTGGAACTCTATCACAACCTATCGAGCAACATCAGTAGTGGCAATACCCATAGTCATGGGGGATGCCACCGCCTAGAAAACAATACCCTTACCGACAACCAAACCCGTATGGCTATTATGTGTAGCAGCTAGTTTCTTCAAGTGACTCTATGGGTCACGTAACCCCACAACATCACTACCAAGTTTAGGAGTATTTTAGGAATCCCCCTCCTAGAAAAGACACTCCACATGCATACCATCCTCCGAATCCATCTGCATCTCTTATGCCAATAGTTCCACTACCACCTGCTCCAACGATGCAAGGGGAACTCCCCACTCAACCACAGCAACACAATGCTACGAGAGCTATAAACCTTCAATCCACTGCTAGTTCTAACAATCATACAAAGAGAAGACCCTTCTTTAGAACCAATAGTCCAAAAAAGCTCTCACAACCACAAGCGGTTGAGTCTATGACCACTCCTCCATCAAGTAAGGCTTCGGAGCTCCCTTCAAACCAACAACAGAGCTCAACGCACACAGTTATGTTAACGCATACCATCACTGACTAGATCAAGGTGGGCCACATTTCTAAGAAACTCTCTAACCTTGGAAGTCCCTTAATCTACTGCCAAGTTGTTGGGAATGAACCACGTAAGGCTCTTCTTGACTCAGGTTCTGGAGTCAACTTGATATCATGAGAAATGTATAAAGCCTGGAACCTACCTCCACTCAAGAAGAGCAATATTCAATTAGAGCTGGCTAACCAATCCATCACTATCCCCTTGGGACTTATGGAGGACATTGTTACCACTGTGTCTGGTAGGTCATACCCAGCCGATTTCCTAGTGATAGAAGTTAACAATAACAAAGGGGATTTCCCGATTATAATGGGGAGGGCATGGCTCAGTACCATAAATGCATGCCTAGGAATCCACGATCTTTCCCTAGAAATATCTAAGGAGAATAGTTATGGAAAGATCAAGAAGAAGAAAGTTCCATGCATCACATACAGTGATACAGAGGATGATGATGTACAGGAGTGCTCAACATCTCCTGTATACAACCGGTGTGCCCAAGAAACTCAAATACAAAGGTGCCTATATGTAGTAACCACAAAATAAGAGAACACCCATTGATTGATAGCTAATCAAGAGAGAAACCCACAAATATGCATGGAACTAACTGGGGAAACAACTTGCAACCACAACGAAAGCATAGATACATTGGAGTATGAGCGTCACCAACTTGCAACCCTTAATCTAAAAACATCAATTGGAAGAAGTTGGACACTTCTAAGAAATTCAAATAAGCACTCACTATTTCAGATTTCTCCCTTTCAATTTAGTCATGGGGGAGATGGCCACCTATGTTGATCATTGGAGGCCGTTAGTTTCTTTTAAGTTTTTTTGTTTTACACATTTTTGTTTTGCACATTTTTGTTTTACAAATTCCTTTAACTTTTCTTGTTTTTGTTTTACAACATCATTCATAATTTTTCTCTTATTTGTGTGTGTGTGTGTCTTATCCATTTTGTTTGATTCGTCACTTAATAAGTGCTCCAAAGATGGTGTGAACTGTATTATCTTGATTGTTAATGTTTGGTTTTTACTTTTAAGTTATGATGTTGATACTAAGGTATGGTTCTTTTGATATAGCAAGAAATGAGTCCACATCATCCATGCATCTATAAATTTCTATGGTCTCTCTTGGCTTGGAAATGTACAATCCCTTTCTTCAAAATAATAAGAACTTTCAATGAATCGGTGACTGGGCATTTCTCAAACTAAGGAAAGACTCAAGGATTGAAAAGGGTGTGGCTTTAAGGGAACTTGATGCATTTGTGTTGGCCATTCTCTTGGGTGCTTGGATGTTTTCTTCTTGAGTTTTCTTACCGTTCTGATGTTACTCCAATATCAAGAAGCTGAGAAAATAAAAATAATAAGTCTTTGCATGGTGTGGTTCTCATGAAAAACACAAAAAAAAGTGGGAATTCAAAGCACACCCCTTAGACGAAATAATCATCTGGGCTACAAGCATTGGTTATGGAAATAAAAACATGTTCCCTCTAACTAAGGCCCTTCCTTGCTTCCTTCCTTTTTCCTCCCTTGTTTCGTCGGAATGGTGGTGGCTCTTTGAGGGATGCATTCTTGTTACTTTAGGTGGATGAATTGGCCGAATGCATTAATGAGAAGTCACTGGATGTGGTTTGTTTGAGTCTGGACTTGGAATGGGATCTACTAAGTCACATTAATCATTAAATACACAAGGGGCTGTACACCACCTTGTTCTTGAGACTCCATTCCATTCCCTTATTTCCATCATCCTTTCTCCATTATTCACCTCATTGTCAGTTGTATCATTAGTGTATATTTTGGTTGACGCATTGTTTTATTTTTGGTAAATTCTTATGGTTAAGAATTTAACTTTTAATTCCAAATGACATTCCCAGAGCCTACAGACTCTTTGAATGTGGGAATGTCAGGGCATTAAGGGCATGAGCTTGATTTGGAGAGGACCCACTGGCATTCCTCTTTGGTGCATTAGTTTATTTCTTTCCCTTAAACATTTTTGCAATCAATTCTATTTTGTTCATTTCCATCTTGACATCCATTTCATCAACGTTACAGTTGTCTCTTTTTCTCCATCTTTCTTGTTCCTTTTCTTTCTCCATTCTATTGCTACTGGAGGTTCGCTCTTAGTCATGGGGGTCCCGACCCAATTTTTTCAATTTTCCCTCAACCCCTACATCTTTGGTAGTCACCATTATTATATCTCTAGTATCTGCACCAGCCATACCACAACTCAACCAATGGACCTTTCACCAAAGCAAGGTATCAACTGCATTGTGATTCATTTACCCTTGCTAATATAAGACTGTGTTGTGTGTGTAGATGGCAATCATACAACAACGGATTGGATTTGGAGGAAACACTTGGAATGGATTGGTGCTAAAGCAGTCATGCAAGGAATGAGATTGATGGTGCGCTTAAGGATAGACAATGAAAGACGCAATCTTGGCGTTGGCAGCAGCAAAACTTCTTTCTCTCTATCTCTCTCCACTACCAAATAAGTCTGAATGTCAAATGTATAAAGTGTTCACTCTTGTTGTCATGAACACCAGTTTTGTCATGTTGTATAATGATGATCCGTTCACATGTAATCCCATTTACCATTAGTTCCATTCAAGTCAATAATCTCATACCATCCCAATATTTTGTAAGGAACTCGAGGATGAGTTTTTATTCAGTCATGGGGGTATGATGGGCCACAATATCGCGACATTCCCTACGATATCACGTACGTGATATCGCAGCATGTCACCAATTCTATAAATAATAGGTGCCTCTCCCTTGTTTTGCCATCTAGATCTAGACTGTAGCCAAACTCTTGCCATTTTTCCATTCCAGAGTTAGACTAATTTCCATGTGCCAGTAGTAGAAGTCCCAAAGTGAATGGATTTTTATTTAAGCAATTTTGTACCTGAGCACATAATTGTGTATGACAATAAAGATGAACTTTTGGATAAACCTTGTAGTGCATGGACTAAGCTAATGAGGATTTAATTATTTTTAATTGTTTAAATACTTTCTTAGGACTTAATCTCTCTCAACCCTCAACTCTCATAGTTAAGTGCATTCAGTATGACCCCTTCGAGCACGTGCGTTACACTTGGTAATCCCAATAACGAATAGCGTTTGGTAATCCTAGTAGCGTTGCATTGGTTCAGGGTGTGAAATGGCAAGTGTGAACAGATACTGATGCTAGGATAATTAAGGCTTAGTTAGTTAAAGCTAGTTACGTAGTCTCTTCACCCTTTCCTCTCTTAGCATAGGCGATAAAAACATAAAAGATATAAAAATCACATGCCTCAAGCTTACTTAACCATACAACTGTGAAAAATACAAGTAAGCTTAGGAGGACAATGACTGGTTAACCTTAGGTGTTGCATAAGGCATGTAGGCACTTAGTCTGCGGAGTTCAATCAGATCGTGCATGTAACGCTCGTATTCGTATGGTTGAGTGTAGGAGTACCTCGCCACTCATCATAAACCATCTCAAGTTAGTTCATTTAATTTTAATTTCAATAATTTTTGTTTTGATGTTTGTTGGTTGCCAATTGGTTTTAGTCTTGTCATGTTACAAGCACCAGAAGACATTGGTAGCCCCAGTAATGGGAATAGAGATGATGATCCATCCCCTTCACTAGATTCTCCATATTTGCTTCTTTTATACCTCTTTCAGTTGATGTAACTTTTTATGTTGATGATGTATGGCTAGTTTTAGCTAAAAAAAATTATCATTTTGTTGTTTGGACATCTTTGCAACATTATGTGACTATGGTTATGTTGTTATGGACATTTTTATTTTTGATTTTTGAATTCGAGCTATAACATTCTAGAGTTATGATTTTATTTATGTTGTGATGCTACTTTATGAACTATGTTCTAAGGCTATGTTTGCTAAATGCGATAAATGGCTGAAATGGCTAAGAAACAAAGTTGTAGGCAGAAATGAAAATGATTTATAATGGTTGGTTGCCATTTTTAAGTCATGGCTAGTGGTGTGGTATTTGCTAGTTTAAGGCCATGGTGGACCATGCAGTATTTGCTAGTTTAAGACCATGGTAGGCCGTTATGCCAGTTTAAGGTCTTAGCGGATCATAGAGAATGTAAAAGTAAAATTCTTTTTTATTGAGCAAAAGAAACAGCAATTCTAGGCTACCAATAAATTTAAATTTAACTCTAAGAGAAAGGAAATGATACTAACAAGTAAAGTGTAAACCAAACTATTAGGCTATGACTGTTATAAAGTCACACAACTACATATGCATAGGGTATGGGAAGAATTAGGAGCTTATATCACTTGTGCAAGTATTTCCTAATCTTTGAGAGATTAGGAAAAGTGTATGGTTTGTTTTGCAGAAGCTTATATTCTTTGTCACCTTTACTAACGATGTTGAAGGGTAGTTCTCCCCATGGCACATGCATGGGTTCATCGATATTTGTTTCTATTTCTTTGGTTACATCATTTTTCTTGATTTTGTAGCCAACAGTAGGAGTTTCTTCTTGAAACCCAAATTTGAAACCTTGAGCTACTGATGAGACGCGATATCGCATGGGCCGCAATATGGCGTACGCGATATCACGTCGTCCCTTGCGATGTCGCGTACACGATATCGCGGTCCGCCACCAAATCTATAAATAAGAGGCGGCACTCCCCTCATTTCTCATCCTAGGCTTAAAGTAGGGAAACTCTGGCAGTTTGATCACTCCAGAGATAGAATATTCTTCATGTGCCCACAGTAGGAGTCCCCAAGTGAACGGATCTTTATTCGAGCAGCTTTGTACCTGAACGCAAGTTGTGTATGACAATATAGACGAGATTTGTGGATAAACCTTGCAGTGCATGGAATATGTTTATTACATGTTATTTATTCTTTTCCTAGTAATGCGGCATGAGTACGACTTGGTTACGAGCATTGACGAATGTGTATGGCTAACCAAGGAATCAGCTACTCATCGCGATTAGATTCTCTCACCCTTGTCTCCTAGAGCACGAGATGAGTACAATTTGATTATGAGCATCTATGGGTGTGTACGGCTAGTCAAGGAATCAACTACTCATCACGCTTAGGCTAGTTAGGTGCCTCAGTATGACCACTTCGAGCACGTGCGTTACGTGTGGTGATCCCAGTAACGATTAGCGTTTGGTAGCCACAGTTGCATAGTTCAGGGTGTGTACGGTAAGTGGGAACGGATGCTGAC